>PVLA01003010.1:0-41351 GCA_004027455.1 Hydrochoerus hydrochaeris
CCTCTCCTCCCCTCTTCTCCCCTCTCCTCCCTTCCCTGCCCTTCCTGAGGGACACCTCACAGCTCCCTCCTCCATCTTGCCTCCAGAGGTCACAGCAGGGGAAGGCAAAAGTGGGGTGCATGTCGAGAGACAGGCAGAGGAGCCCAGACAGCACTGGTGACCATGTGTGGGTCCCAGTTCCTTTGCAACTGGACCAGGCCTTGGGCCCAGCCCAGGGAGGTTCAGTCTGGAGTTGGGGCTGGATGGGGGTCCCGGCAGGCAAGGCCTCCTGCTTGGGAAGGCCCAGGGGCTGGAGGGGGTGGGTATTGGGACACAATGAGGTAGTCACACGAGGTGAAGGCATGTTGGGGGGTGGCGGACATCAGAACACACGCACACATGCTTGCACACACACAACCAGCCAGACAATCGGGCCAGTGTGTCTGGGGCTGCGGAGCCCAGTGAATTAGGAGTTTGATAAGGGTTTTCTCTTTCTCTTGCTTGCTGGCCTTGGACAATCTCCCCCCAGTTTTCCTCGACGCCACCCCCGGCGCTGCCAACCCTCCTCCCCCCGCCTCCCTTCTCTTCCCTGTGCCCAGACTCTTGTTCGGGGCCTTGAAACAGTGAGCTGTCTTTGTTCGAAATACAGGTGAACGGCAATCATGTGATTAACACACACACACATAAAAAGCTTTTTAACAGCGCCCGCCCGGCCTCAGAACCGCCCGGAGAGGAGCCGCCCTGGATGGACAGAGGGACGGAGGGACGAGCATCCAGCCAGTCGTGTCCCAGCTGCCCAACAGCGGTCTCCATCGCCCGCTGCTGCTCGCCCGCTGCCCGCCTGCCCGGCATCTCTCTCCCGGTGGGTCCCTGCTCATCCTTCCACCCCTTGGTCCCTCCTCTCCTGGGAAGGACCTCCCTGCTCCCTGCTGGGCCTGGGACTGGGCCTGAGACCCCTGGGCAGGCAGGGGTGCCGTGGAGGGAGAGGGGCCCCGCTGAGAAGTGGGGTGGGGGTCTCCCCGCACTCCCCCTCCGGCTCCCTGCCCCCACTCTCTCTGGCCCAGCTGCCAGGAGGGGGGGATGTAGCAGTGGGCATTCTGGGTCCACAGGGAAGCCACACCAGACGGCGGGGCTGCTCCCTCCCTCTCTCTCTCTCTCTCTCTCTCTCCTCCTCACCCCTGCACACACTCCATTTGCCTGAGCCCTTGGGCTCTGCCAAGGGTGCTGGGTGAGGCAGGTGCCCTGCTAGGGTGCTCAGGAAGGACTGTGTGCAGGTTGGGGACCCTTGCTATGGACAGGTTCCCTGCCCCCCAGGCGGGCAGGTGGGATCCCCCCATCTCATCCCAGTTTTCTCCAGCAGTGGACGGCAGCCCCCCCGCCATGCACTTTTGCAGTTCTAGAAGTTTGGAGCTGTGGGCTGGGTCCTGGCTGAAGACCCCAGGCCCTGACCCTGGCAGGGTGGCCAGTGCTACCTTCTGCTCCTCCCCTGCTGGGGGTGGAAGGGGTCCCCTTACCCTCTCCCAGGGTGCTCCTGACCTGACAGGGCTTGTCTCCTCATGGTGAGCTCTGCGGCCGCCACTGTCTCCTGCAGAGAGCTGAGGCCCCAGTGCATGGCAGAGTGAAGCTTTGTTCCCAGCTTAGAGGCCTTGAAGAGACCGCAGGGTTTCCTGTCCCTAGTTTTCTGAGGAGTTGTTTGCCCAGGTCGCCAGGGACCTCACCGCTCAGCCCCCAGCCCTCCCAAGGCCTCCACCTGGGTCCACGTCCCACCCCACAAGGTGATGCCCACCCCCTGCTGTCCAGGCCCCCAGGACGAGCTGAGATGAAGGCTGAGAAACTGACTCTCTGGGGGAGCTGGGACTATGCAGCTCCTAGGGGTCAGGGGGTGACCCCTCTGCCCCAGCCTCAGTTTCCCCACAGCATCATGAGTGTCTGTTCTGGACCTCCACATAGGACAAGGTGACCATCAGATGAGGAGATGCAGGGAAGCTTTACCACCTCTTAGCACCTGTGGGTGCCACCCTTCTGGCTGCCCCCTCGTTGGTGGCTTCCAGCTGTGCCCCAGGCCTGGAGGGTCTTTCATGAGCTGACTTGGTGCTGGGGGGGGGGGTGCGCTCTGCGCCTGCCCAGGGTTAGTCCCACGGCCTCCTTCTTGCTACCTGAGATGCATTTGCAGAGGTCTTGTCTTTTTCTTTTTTTTGTTTTGAGACAGGGTGGCCTCAAACTTATGATCTTTCTGCCTCAGTTTCCCCAGTAGCTGAGGTTATAGGCAAACACCATTGAACCCAATACTTGGGGATTTTTTTTTTTTATTAGCACTTGTAGAGCTTTAAAAATTATTGAAACCTGGATTCCACGCCAGAATTTCTGGGGATACGCTTTTTGCAGTCGTCTGGTAGAACTAACAGGAGGGCTCTGCCTCTCCCAGGGAGCACTAAGGCTGTGAGAGTCCTCCTGCCGGAGGCAGAATCTCCAGGGAGATGGTTGGGGTGGGCTCTGCACCCTGGTGCTGGAAGCTGCAGGGGACATAGGGGTGGCCAAGGGTTTGGGGGTGTGACAGAGAGGGAGGTTGAGGACAGAGAGGCAGATTTGGAAGTCAAGGGCAGAGTGGTGGCAGAGACAGAAGCCATACAATGGAGCCCCAGCTCACAGCGGGGGGTGGGGGTGGCAGGGGTGGGGACCCCCAAGCACCTTCAGAACATGCAAACCTCTGAATATGGCTGCCAATCTGGGTGCAGCAGAAGGTGTTTTGGGTTGGGAAACCCCTCTAGCCTCTAAGGGGCCTTGGGTAAATTATGCTGTGGTCCCCAGGACTTGGTTTTGCCTGTGTAAAATGTTGATAGTGAAATTATATTCTCAAGTGGGCAGGAGAAATAAGAACACACACACACAAAGCATCTCGTTTAACAACTGCTTGATAGATGTAAATTATAGACTGGCCTCTGCCTGTGATCCTGGCTGTCAGGAGGCTGAGGCAAGAGGATCCCCTTGAGTTCAAGGCCAGCCTAGATACACAGTGAGACCTTGTCAAAGAAAAAAAAAAAAAAAAAAGGAGGTGTTGGGCCTGTATTGGGGGTGTGGAGGGTGTGCACCTAGGTCCTCTATGAGCATTTGCTAAGCTGCCTTTGCAGTCACCTTATGGAGTTGCTAATCTGCCTGTCAACCCTGTCATCACGCCAGGGCCCTGGGAGGTGACCTCCCCACTTACGGTGGGCCTCCCTGGCTGCATCCTCTCAGCAGTGGGGAGGCCACTTCCATGGCCTCTCTGGCACCTGGCCCAGGTCGGGAGGTGCCTGTTATGTGACTCTGTTCTCTCATGATGGGTCTGTTATTATTCCAGCAGGGAAACTGAGGCACAGAGGTTTTGTGAGGGGCTGTGCGCATCTGGTTAATGGTGGTGGGTTTTCCACTGAGCCCAGGCCCGGAGCGCTGTGTCTCCCACCATGGACCCCAGGTGCAGCCACAGGTGTCCCTGGCCTCCTCCTCTCTTGCCGGGCCTTGGCCCTTGCTGGGCCTTCCCCCTGGGGTGCTGTCCTGTCCTTTGCGCCTGCTCAGAGCCCGGTCACTGCTGGCAGCCTGGCTCAGTGACGGCTCCTGGGCACTGTGGTGAGAATTCTTTCCTGAGGAGGAACACAAGGAGGTCTGTCATCCCTGCCTTACCTCCTGCCCGCGCCGCCTGCCCCAGCCCCTTGGGGGTAGGCCTCGCCACCTCCTTGGTCTCAGCCTCTCCAGGGTCATCTCCCCGAGTTCACTTTCTGTCTGAAGAGGCAAAAACGGGAGGCTGGGCAGGCTGGAGCACTTCCTGGAGGTGGAGGGCCCGCATCCTGGGCCAGAGGTGTCCCAGGGCCTGTCCCAAGTGGGGCTTTTGCCCCTCCCTGTCCTGGTCCCAGCTGGAGGCCATTCCTGGGACCTGAATATTGCTTCTCTCCCACCCCACCCTCTCCGGGAACAAGGAAGCTGGGGCCAGTGCCCAGTGCCGCCTCGGGCAGCCTGGCCTCTGCCCTCTTCTTGGAAGCCCTCCCCGAAAGGGACTGCCTGTTCCTGTCTTCATCCAAACCCCGCTGCTGGAAAGCCTTTCCTGGTCTCAGCTCCTGAGTGTCCCTGTGCTGTGACAGTGCCCTCTAGGGAGGGAACAGCCCCGGGCCAGGAGCTGGGCCTGGGAGGTGACGGAGCCCAGGCCTTGGCTTGGAAGAGTTCAGGGTTTGTTGCCACCATGGAAACCCAGGACCCAGCACCGCTGAATGAGGGGCTGGTGCTGGGCCCTGGAATCCAAGGGCTGGGGTCAAGTCGCAATGGCTGCAGAGGCCTTGGGTTACCTTGCGAACCTTCTTCAGTCTCTGGGCCTCAGTTTCCCTATCTGTAAAACAAGGGCAGTAAGATTATATACTGAGGGCATTTTGAGATTTGATTGTGTGTAACTTACATTTCAAAACAGGAGGCCAGAGCCCGCCTTGTCTATATGCAGTAAAGCCACAGTGGACATTGATGTTTCTCAGGACAGCTACACGTGTCTCTTAAAGGACAGCTGCATGGGCATATATGCTTGGGAGAGGCTGGCTGTCACTAGAGGTTCATGGCTTGGAGGCCTGTTAAAAGCTCTAGGTTTTTCCTGGACTTGATGGTCCATGCCTCGGATCCCAGCACTTGGTGGCTGAGGCAGGAGGATTGAAAGTTTAAGGCCAGCCTGCAAAACTTAATAAGGCTGGGGGTTCGGGGATGTAGCTCCACGCCCGGGCATTTGTCTGGTGTGTGCTGGACTCTGGGCTCAGTCCCCAGTCCGTCCCTTCCCATCACCAATTTATTTTCCCCCTGAGTTCTGTCATTTAAAAATTCTGCAGTTGAGATATTGCTCTTCGTTTTAAATATGAATCTCATATTTAAATTATGGGATTACTCTTACCAACGCTTTTAGCAGTTAACATCGGCAGTTTTTCACGGAGTTTCACCCCCATCCAGGGAGGATGTAGCTGCTGAGGGCGGCCTCAGAGGCCCCTTGGCACTTGAGATGTGATGTCCCCTACATGTGGGTGGCCTTGCCTTGGGTTCTGCTTCCATGCACTGGTTTGACATTTGCAGAGTGACTCCTCCGTGTCGGGACTGGGCAGGGGTACGGGCTGAGTAGAATCCGGCCCTTGTCCTGCGGGGCCCGTGTCCCCCGCACTGCCCGAACCTCACCTCCCCGCCCATGGGTTCCCTCCCTGCTGTTGCAGCCTGCTCTTAAGAATCAAGGAAGAGGAGCTCCAGCTTGGGGAGGCCCAGACGTCCCTTGGGGAGCTACCTACAGTTCCTCAGCACCCCAATCCCAGGCCCGGAGCTCACAAGCCCCATGCCCCCCACTGCCCCTGCTCCTGCCCTTGCCAGGGCTGCAAGGCCTGATGCCTGTCCTGCCTCCGGCCTGTACCAAGGCCCTGTCTGCTGCTTCGGCCTCCAGCCCTGCTCTCCTTTCCTCCCCACAGGACCTCATCTCGCTGGGTGGGGGTGCACCCCAGAGTTGGGTCCTGCCCTGTGTCAGCCTGGTGCACAGGTTCCGGGGAGGGCTGGGTGATTGAGCCCCTTGCAGGTGAGGTATGGGATAACACGGCTTGGCGCGCAGATCCGGCACCCCCACTCCGGAGCTGTGTGTCCTTGGCGAGTGACTTAAGGTCTCTGGGTGTGTTTCCTTCCAGGATGGGGTGAGGATTAACCCAGATGGGTCTGTAAACACTTAGGACGGCGCCTGGCACGTAACGCGGGTCAGTAAATGGCAGCTATTGTTATTAGGGTTTTGGGGCGCTGCCCGCCACGGGTGGCTGTAGCTGACCTTGGGTTTTTCAGTAGTTGTTGCTTCTTGTCCTGTTAAAATGCTGTCATCAGATGCCCCCATCTGTTCCCCATTAACCCTGGAGGCTGGCGGAGCAAGGGCAGGGTCACCACCTTGCTGAATCAAACAGAAAGAGAAGCAGGTGACCGAGGTCATGTGACCGGTTAGTCATGGAACTGGACATCGCCACATGACCAGAGGACACACCCTGCTTGGGTGAGGCTTTGCCACCTGCATGTGGCGAGGTCTTCTGGATGTGCTGGGAATTGGCCGTTTTCTAGACAACATGGTAGACACCTGCTGGACAGATGGTGAAGGTGGCCAGAAGAAAGAGTAGAGAGGGTGGCCTGGGTCCCATGGGACCTTTGGTGTTGTCCTGAGGGACTGGAGCTGCTTTAGGGACTGCACAGGCCCATGGAGGCTTTGGTCTTTGGTGCCAAGTGGCAGGGCACCCGGGGGCAGGAGCTTGTCATGGTTGCAGGTGACAACCAGCTTTTGGTTCTTCTGTGTCCCCACTCTAGAGTTCTTGTCACTTTGCTCTGTCACCCAGGACCAGGCCGGGTGTGAAGGAAGCCTGGGGCGCCCACCTGACTGCTCTCCTGCAGCTGCCCTAGAAGTGGACATGGTGTGGTATGCGCGACGAGATTTCTGTTCTCAGGCGATGTCACTTTACAGTGAAGAGGGGCCCAAGTGACAGGGAGCCAGAAAGAACGGAGGGCAAGGCCGGCCCTTGCCCCACTTGCGGGAGGTGGGATTGGGCCAAGTTACATAAATCTTCCCTCACCTCAGTCTCCCCGTCTGTGCATGAGGTGACAACACTGTCTCCTGGGAATGTCGCAAAGATGAAGAGGCCTGGCACAAACCTGCTGCCTCCCCTCTGTCGCGTTCAGCACCGAGGGCGGTGGGGTGCGGGCTACTAAATCAGGACATCAGTTCCCCGGGCAAGGGTGGAAAGTTGAGCTCCTGAGATAAGAGCAGTCCCAGGGCGCACCCCAGGGGTGTGTTCATGTGCCAGGGAGCTGTGGTTCGCAGTGTGACAGCCACAGGCTGCCAGGCCGAGGCCTGGCACCCACTCACCCAGCCGCCTTCAGGCTGGGGCTGCTTCAGTGCACCCTGAGGATCGAGCCTGAGGCCTTTGCACTGAGCTGCCCTGGCCCTGTGTGCTTCTCACTTTCATTTGGGGCCTCACCAAGTCACTGCACTGCCAGGCTGGGCTTGAATTTGTGATCCTCCTGCTTCAGCTTCCCAGAGGGCTGGGGTGACAGGCATGCACAGCTGGCTTGCATCTTGGCTTCTTAAAAAAATTTTTTTAAATAGGGTTTCACTAGGTAGCCTAGGCTGGCTTTGAACTCATGGTGATCCTCCTGCTTCAGCCTCCCAAGTGCTGGGATTACAGGGGTACACCACCATGCCTAGCACATCCTGACATTTTTGTTTCACCTACCAACTAGGTGGGGAATTTAAAAAACCAAGTTTGAATATCTCCTGTTGGGGCTTGGAATCCTGAGTTCAAGTCTTCCATGCTTGGCTGTGGCAGGGTCCCAGCTCTTGCTGTGGGACCTTGGGGAAGTCAGCTGCCTTCTGTACGGTGCATTTCTTCACCTCTACGATGAGGGAACCGGCTTCTGACATCCAGGGGGATCTTCCTACCAGCAGTCTGCACAAGACAAGGCCACGTCTGGTTGTGTCTCCCATCTGGCCGTCATTAACCATGGAGATAACTCACCGAAAGCCCCCATCCCACCTCTGTCCCCAGTGGGCCTGTCTCCTGACCTGGGCCAGGTCATTCCTGCAGGTCCCACCCCGACGTCTCTTCCCTCCTTAGACCTCGGCCTAAAGCTCAGACTCAAGACGCCTCCCTCCACCCTCCAGTAACGACAGTTCTCCCCTGCCGGGGCTCCGGACCTGTCTTCTGCGGTGCTCGCTGCACTTTATGGTTATGCGTTTACCACCGGGGGATTCATCGTCTGTCTTCCCTGCAAGGATGTCACTTGGTGGCTCCTCGTTGGGCAGCTCAGCAATGGTGCTCGAGAGTCGCCTGGTGAGTGAGTGAATGAATGACAGCTCATGAGGAGGACAGATGGAGAGGGGCCAGGGAGGCAGGGAGGGAGGATGAGGCCCAGGGGGAGGCTGAGAGGCCCAGGTGAGGCCCATCCAGGACTGTGTGTGTTGGGGGGCAGGTGATCCCCAGTGCAAGGCTAGGGCGCTGCAGGTCAGGCCAGGTTAGTGGGGAGCCAAGGCCCAGAGGACCTGGAGAAAGAAGGGGGGGCATGGGAGATCTGAGCTGCTCCACCCGGTGCCTGGCAGGCAGGAAGGACAGGGCAGATCTGTGGCTTCAGACGCCACTGCCCCAGGGGACCCGGCCCTGAGCCCAAGGAGGCAGGACAAGGGCGGGTGGACAGGAAGCTCCATGTCTACCCCTCCTCCTCCTCCTCCTGCCCCACCCTCCACCCCCATCTCTGGAGAGAGTGCTGGAAGCCCCAGGCCTTGGCACTCGGGGCATGGGGGTGGGGCGAGGGGGACAGAAATCCCGTTCTGGCCGTCTGCCTTCCTGCCTCCTGTTTGATTCTGGACCTCAGGATGGTAACTGGCCGGGCAGCCCCTGGAGAGCCAGGCCTCCTCACCCTGAGGCCAGAGGGACAGAGGGAAGTGGAGCGGGCACTGCCCGATCAACCTTCCTGTGCGCCCGGCACCGGCTAGCCCCGGGGCACCTGCCTTCAGGAGGGGAAGAGCCGAGTGGCTGTGGGACTGCAGGTGGGGACGGCTTCTCCCCGGCCACCCTTGTTTTTTAGCTGCCAGTGTGGCCCAAGCCTGGCACGGCAGCAGGATCTTCAGGGAGCGTGCGAATGCTGATTCCATGGCCCCTTTCAGAGCAGTAGATTTGGGTGCAGATTTGTGATTTTAGCTGTGAGGACCATGCACCCGTCTGGGCCAATACTGGGATGGAGAGTTCCTAAAGTCCCTCCTCGACTGGGTGAAGACACCCCATCCCCTTGGCTTGCTGGCCTCCCTCACCCCTGAGACCTTCTGGGAAAGGGCAGGTTGCAGCGAGGGACTGACTGGCCGTACGGGTGGTGCCCAGCCATGGGGGAGCAGGGTGGTGTCCAGCTGTGGGGGAGCAGGGTGCTCTGTGTGACCCGTGGCGCACAGGATCCTGGGAGGCCCGGAGTTTTCTGGCTGAAGCTTTTCCCTCCCTCCTTCCTCCCCCTCCGTAGAAGTGGCTTCTCCTGACCTTTCCTTCTGCCTTTGCCTTGACTTTTTTCTCCGTCTACCTGCTTCCGCTCTCTGACCACCGTCTCTGTCTCTGGGAGGTTTCTTCATTTTGACCCTCTGTTTTGTTGTTGCTTTGTTTACCATGCCAGGGATTGAACCCGGGGCTTTTGCGCTGAGCTGCATCCCCAGCTCCCTTTTTAAATGTGTTTTGAGACAGTGTTTCACTAAATCACTAAGTTTCCAAAGTGGTAATCAAACTGGTGATCTTTCTGCCTCAGCCTCCCAGAGTGCTGGGATTACAGGCATGTGCCACCCCGTCCAGCTCATGGTTGGTTTTTGCCGTCTCTCAGTGTCTTTCTGTTTAAGGTCCTCTCTGGCCCTGGCCTCGGCTGTCTGTCCGTCCTGGCTCCTCTCTTTCTCAGCCGGTTTCTGTCCTCAAGGTTCCCATCTCTGTCTCTCTCCCTGCCACATTCATATCACTCTCCCCCTCTTCCGTCTCTTCCTCTCTGCATCTCTCTGTCCACTGCAGATGGGGGAGGCCACCAGGGTGTGGCAGACCCTGGGGAGATGAGAGTGACGAGGAGAGGTGACAGCTATAGGCGCCAGTTTTGTGCAGAGGCTGGCTGCAGAGTGGGCAGTCCTGGCTGACGCAGTCCTGCTGCGACTTCAGGGCCCTCCTCCCCGGCTCCAGCCCGAGTTTCAGCCTGCTTCTCCTAGACCCCAGGTCACCCTGCCCCTCCAGCACCTGTGCCCTCTTCCCATGTCCGGTCCCTTGCTGCTGCCTCTGGGCCCCCTCCTGGCTGCCCTTGGGATCTACTTCCGGTGTCTGCTGGCCAGCGAAGAGATGGTAGATGGGCCAGAGGCTCCAAGGGCCACAAACCCACAAGGGTTTGGGCCCCATCCTGGCAATAGGCAAAGGTCACAGATACTGCCATGGGGCTGGAGTTGGAGTCCCTTCTCATATGGGCCCAAGATGACTTGTGGGGGTCCCATAGCCAGGCCTGCAGAGCAGGGCAGGACAGGGCTGGGCTGTTGGTCACTGGAAGCAGAGACATGGGAGGAAGGAGGACCCATTTGGGTCCAGAAGGTAGGGGTGTGGTTTCTTCCTGGGGGATGGGGGCCAGTTTCTCCCTCTCTGGGCCTCAGTTTCCCCACATGTGCTGTGCCGGGCTAGCTTACTTGCCTTCTGAAGCCCTGCCCAGTCTCATGGCCGAGTTGGCCTCTGGCAGGAGGGGGATGGGGCAGGGAACAAGGGGCAAGGGATTCCTCCTCTGTCCTCCTCCTCCTCTTCCTCCTCTCCTCCTCCTCCTCCTCCTCGGAGGCAGGGCCCTGGCAGGTGTCCCTCGCTCATCCTTGTTAACCCCTTCAGGTCTGGGATGGCCAGCCCTGGGCTTCCCACCTGCCCTTCCCAGGGGTGCCTCAGGACCAAGACAGCCCCACCCTGGGACATGGAGGGCCTGAGATCTCCTAAGCCCAATGGAGAGGCTTTTCAGGCAGCCAGGGGCTAGCTGGGACCCTTGGGGCCCAGCTCCAGGTCGGGCTGGGGTGAGCCTTGGCCTTCTTTCCTTCACCCAGACTTTGTTCCAGCAGCCTTGGGCTGGGAGGATCCCTTGTCCTTTCTGACTTCCTGTCTACACTCCTTGCCCCCCAAAGCTGGCCCTGTGGTTCTGGGTTCGGGGACAGGCAGTGGAGCAGCCGGGAGAAGGGTTAAGTCCGGAGCTCTTAGGATGGCTTTGCTATTCCTCCAGGAGAGAGGAACAAGGGGCCCATTCTCTGTGTGGGAATTAATAGCAAGGAGTCATCTGGGGTGTCGTTCAAGCCCTGATCAGTCCCAGAGGAATGCAAGAGAGAGGGAGAGAGAGAGAGAGAGAGACTCTCGGCAGAGACATGGAAGGAAGGGTGAGGGTCCAGCTGGTGGCTGCAGGCCCTGGCGGCTGGTGGCCAGTGCCTGGAGATGGGCCCTGTGTTTCATCGCAGATGTGCCCCCGCCCCGTGCAGGGGACCCTTCCATTCACTCCCCGGCTGAGGGTCTCCGCCTGTCTTCTCCATTCCCAGATGGCCGCACCGGCCCCGCATGTGGCCACCTCCCCTCAGGCCTGGTGCCCAGCTGTGGGGGAGTCAGGTCTGGCCACCTGTCCACCCCATCTTTGCTTAGGGGCTCCTTGTTTCCCCTAGGGGAACAGCTGTGGGGCTCAGTGGGTGCCAGCCTAGGTTCCTAATCTGTACTCTCATCTGCATGTGGGGACACTGGGGCACCCAGTTCTCCCTGGGCTCAGCCTCCCCAGGTGCTGAGCCTGGCCTCCCACTGTGTTACCCCCCAGCCTGGCCCGTGCTGGGGACCAGCAGCCTCTGGTGACATCTTGACTCACGTAGCCCAAGGCAGGCTTTGGAGAGCCTGCAGCCGTGCAGAGGCCAGGGCACTGGCCTGCCCCAGCTTGTGGCACTGAGCTAGAGTCACGTGGGTCACCAGCCTCTCGGCGTGGTATCCTGACTTTCAGCCTAAGGCCTTGGCCAGCACTAGCGCAGGGTTCCAAGACCATGGACAGGAGCTGCAGAGGGGTGCAGGGGCCTGGGGCTGAGCCCTAGCAGAGCCCCAGTATCCTCCTGTCCAGGGCGGGGCCACAGCATCCTCACCGGTAGCCTCTTCCAGGGGCAGGAGGGACAGGTGTAAAGCACCCGCTGCCAGGGTGAACCCCGAGGGCTGCTGTTATTTTTATTGTGATTATTGTTGGTACTGGAAGTCCCGACGTTCCCACTGCCCTTGGGAGAGAAGGCAGCCCCACATACCATTTGGCTGCCTGCGTCACAGATGGCAGCTTCGGTGCCCTCCCGGCCCATCGTGGGGACTGGCAGGGCTCCGCCCTAGCTGCTGGGCCGGTGAGGGTGAGTTCCTGGCTCCCCGAGCTCCCTGGTGTCGGCACCTTTTCCACATCTGGTGACTCATCCTGCTGTCCCTGCTGGACTACGGTACCTCAAGATGCATCCGGGCACAGGCAGGAGGCGCAGCCACAGGGGCAGCTCAGGGCCTCAGTTTCCTCCTCAGGGAAATGGCCGGCCTCCCTCGCCGTGGTAGATTCTGGGGATGTCGAAGCTAGAGACCTTCAAAGAGCACAGCTGTACCCTCTCACTGTGCGGACGGGAAAGAGGCCTCTCCGAGGCCCTGAGGCACCCGCAGGACTTTTGGCCTTTGCGCACTGGGCAGTCCTGACCCAGCCCTCCTGCCCGGAGCTCTGAGCCCCAGGACCACCCCTTTACCAGAGCCAGGTTGGGGAAAGGCTATGGAGTCTTTCTCAAAGTGCTCTGCACATATGGGGAGGTGACACTGGGCTCCTGTGTGACAGTGGTGAGTCTGTGGCCTAGAAGAATCCCAAAAGGTGGGCAGCATTGGACTGGGCCTGCGCCAAGACCTAAAGGCCACAGGTAACTGCCAGATGGAAGTGCTACTCCCCCTCCGAAAGGCAAATCCAGTCGTAGTGGGGGTAGGGCGGGCCAGGGGTCCCCGGCAGCCTTGGGGCTGCGGTGGGCATTTAAAGGTGACATCCTCTAAATTGGGAATCCTGTGGGGACATACAGAGGCTGTGGATCACTCTTGAGTGGGATCATGAGTCCCCCACCCTGCCCTGGGCTCCTGCCTTTGGGAGATGTCTGACCTGGTGACCTTGGCATTCATCCTTACAGCTTCCGGCCCCAGCATGGCTCACGGAGGGTTCGGGAAATGTTCATGGGACCGGTGGGTGACGGTGCTGAGTCACCTGCTGCTGGCAGGGCACAGCGTAGAGTGGACGGCGAGGTCCCTGTCCTGCCTGGAAGTCAGGGAGAGGAGGCAGGGTGTGGGGCGCCGGCTCATGGGGTACAGCACTGCTGAGTGACAGGCCCAGGGAGGCACCGGGCGACTCGGGAGCGGGGATCCCTCCGTCATGCTTCGGTCTCTTAGTCAAAACCTGTGAGCCTGTGTCCTCATCTGCACAGTGGGGTCCAGGCTGACTTTCATGGAGCTGTCCTGAGGCTTAGCTGCGGTGGGCAAAAGCAGAGCTAAGAGTGGGTCACAGTGTAAGGGATTCAGAGAGATGGAAAGATAGATTTCTAGGGGAGTTCAGGAACTCATCAGCTCCTAGCATTCAGGGATCAATGGGCACTCACTCGCCCCTGAGGACCTCCGTCCCTTGAAGGAGGCAGGTGGATAAATACCCCCCACAGTGGACCTTGCTGGGATGGGGACAGCCTGGGGACTGTCTGTCTAAGCCCCTGGTGGGGAGTCTCAGGGCCAGGAATGTAGCTTCTTATTGACCCACAATAAGCTCCCATTGGCTATGGGAGGCTGAGGCAGGAGGATGGCAAGTTCAAGCCCAGCTGAGACAATTTAGCAATCTGAGATAGATAGAATACAGGGAATGGGAAGCAGGTGGAGAATTAGATAAAGGCAAGTATTTTGTATCTGCAATGTGGCGGGAGGCAGGAAAGAGGCTATAGAGTAACAACAGGAATATTGTCAGAGCCTTATGTATGAGACTTGAATCTTATCCTAAGGACAATGGAGATATTTTAAGAAGGGGGTGGTGACATGGTCAGTGCGTGCATGGTCCTGGGGATTAAATACAGGGCCTTGTACATACCTGCTAATTTGCCCAGGTTGGATTTGTAATCTCTCCTGCCTCAGCCTCCTAGAGTGCTGGGATTATAGCCTTGCACCACCACACCCAGCTTTAGTTTCATGTGCACACTCAAAGCATCCTGGGAGATTCATGGCTGGGGAAAGGGAGGAAGGTATTGGGGGGGCCTGGAGGCTGGGAGATCTGTTCTAAAGCTGGGGTGTTGATTCTGCTGAAAAACTGTGAGACCTTGGCTGGGGTGTGGTACTGGAGAGTCAGCTCAGCACTGACCTACATCCCAGCCCTTTTTACTTAGAGACAAGATCTCACTAATACACAAACCCACCCAGGCTGGGTTTGTACTTGTGAGCCTCCTGCCTCAGCCTCCCAGAGTGCTGGGATTACAGACCTGTGCCGCCATATCTGGCTGGGTCAGACAGTCTTCAAAGATGAATTAGAAAGTAGAGAAAAACAAAAAAAGAATGTAAAACTCACCCCAATCACAAAGCCCAGAGAGTGTAACAGTTAGGTATAAATATTTCCAGATTTCTATCCCTGTGTGTGAGCAGTTCTACCTGTGTGCACCTGCTGTGTCTGTGTGTCTGACAGCCGTGACAGGAACAGTAGATGAGGTGGTCTCTGAGTGGAGGGCAGGGTAAATGTTTGGAGCATGTCTACCTACATATCTGTCTGCCTTGGCTTCACATCAATTTCTTTGCCAGCCAACTGTTCTGGATTATTGCTTTTGCTCACTTGTTTTGTCAGAGACTGAGAAAAGTGGATGAAGTGATCCTATTCCCAGTGTAATTCATTTTTTCCTCAAATCTCCTATAGTTTCTGCTTTCTAAATTTGGATGCTATGTTATTTGGTACATATATGTTTATATTTTATATCTTGACAGTGATTAGTTTTTAGCTTATAAAATTCATATTTCTTAATATTTTAAGTGCTTTTTGGCCTAAATTTGACCTTGTATTCCTCTGATCATCTGTGTTTGGTTGATATGTCTTTACTACCAACAAATATTTAATATACATGTAGATATTTAAAATTTTGAACTGCAGAGGCCAACAAAACTGAGCCGGATTCCCATCTTGACACTCACCACATATATGGCCTTCACAGCATGGTTGTGATTAAATGAGAAAAGCCTTGCTTCAAAAATAAAATATTAGCCTGGTGTTGTAGTGCACACTTGTAATACCAGTACTCAGGGGGCTGAGGCAGGAGGATTCCTGTGAGTTCAAGGCCAGCCTAGGCTACCATGTGAGACCCTGTCTCAAAAAACAAAAATAAAATGCTGCTATGAGTGAGCAGTCACCATTTTCTGGGCCTTGTGCCTTGTGGAACCAGAGGATGTTGGAGCAGCTGCTGTAGGGTCTGTGGGGTGAGAGCATGTTCACAGGATGGCAGGGCCAGGCAGGACCCCAACTTCATGCCAGTGGCTGGCAGAGGTGGAGCCAGGAGTGTGCAGGCAGAAAGCCCAGGGATCTCTCAGCAAGGTTCTTGGGGTGAGGCCTGGAGTGGGACCTGGCTGGCTGCAGAGGAGTTGGGGTCAGAGGATTCAGCAGTCCTGATACCAGGTGTCTGTGCAGATGGCAAAGGCAGTGGCAGGCGTGGACCTCAGGCTTGCAGGGAGTCTGAGGAGGCGTGGAGGTTGGGGAGTCTACATGGCCAGGTGATGGGGGTTGTAGAGGCCTACAGATCACTCGCTCACCTGGCCAGGTTGGGGCAACCTGAAGGGGGAAGGGGAGGCCTCCTCCCCACTGAGCCATTCCCAGCGGGCTGAAGAGGAGCCGTGCCCTGAGGTGGGGGGCAGGTGCTGGTTGAGGTCTGTGTAGGTGGCAGAGTGAGGGGTTGTCAGGCCAAGTGGGCATGGAGGGACAGTCCTGCCTCCTGTGATGGTGAAGTCCAGCATAACACAGCAATGTGAGGTTCACAGTTGGGCATTTTCCCTGAATGGTTGCAGCTGGTTACCAGCAAGGTGACCGATATGTACAGATCTTAGATAAGTACAGTGTAGAAATTCCCAGAGTCCAGTAATGTACCTGTGACTTTCACTGTGATCAGCTTTTTATTTTATTTTATTTTATTTTTTTGTACTAAGGATTGAACTCATGACCCTGTGCTTGCTAAGCAAATGCTTGTGCCACTGAGCTAAACCCCTGGCCCTGAGATCAGTTTTTAGTCATGCATTTTTCTTTTCTTTTCTTTGTGCATGTGTATTTTGAGATAGGGTCTTGCTGTGTAGTTCAGGCTGGCCTTGAACTCATGGCGATCCTCTTGCCTCAGCCTCCCAAGTGCTAGGATTATAGGCGTGTGCCACCATGCTTGCATTAGTCATCCATTTTTATTGCATATTCTGAAAGTATTGGTCCACAAAATATTAATTTAGAAAAAAAAGGGTACTTTACCCCAGCTAGATAGGGAAGTGCTGGTCTGGATGGGCATCTGGTCAAGGGTGTAAGCGAGTGACTTAGAGAGGCAGAGAACTGGGGTAAAGGTGAGGCCCCAGGAACCTGTTGTGGTTCGTGATGATCATAGTGGCTGACCTGGCCACCCATTGCATGGCCACCTTCCCCAGCCAGTCACTCAGCAAATAGTCATCAAGCACAACTGTGTGCCAGGCCAGGTGCCCCAGTGCATGCTGGGAATACCGAGGAGAGCCAGGTCCATGCACACAGCCCTGCCAGCCTCTGTCTCCAGTCCCAGGGGATCACAGCAGAAGGGAAACTTGAACCTGCCCCCAGGAGGAGCAGACGGGTTCGGGGAGGAGCAGCTCTTCCAGGCTGCTCCACCCATTCCCGGGGTGACCTCCAGGAGAAGCCCAGAGGCAAGGGCAGGACTCGGGGCTGGGGCAGTGACCAAAGCCCCAGCTCGGTCACTCTGCCTGGGCTGTGCTCCTTCCAGCACCTGCCATCTCTCAGCTCCAGTGTCCTCACCTGCTCTGTGAGCATCTCGGGGCTCTCTGTCCTCACCTCGCAGAATGAAATGGAGGCAATTAGAAAAGAGCTTCCGGGAGGGCAGCGGGCTGCCTTGGGATGGGTCTCGAGGCTTCTGGGGTCACTCTGCTCTTAGTTGCTTTTAAAGCTTCTAGAAGGAACTTGGGTTGTTTGTTTTTGAGGCAAGGTCTCACTATATAGTTCAGGCTGGCCTTGAACTCAGTATGTAGCCCAGGCTGGCCTCGAACTCACAGTGATCCTCCTGTCTCAGCCTGCTGAGTCCTGGGATTACAGGCATGAGCCACCACACTCATGGATACTGATGTTCAGAGCCAAGATTTCTGACCAAGAGAGGCGGGCTCGAGAAAGGGACCCTGGCTCTCAGGGGCCCCGCTAGCTGTGCGCTGGGAGGGTGGTGGCTGGAGGAAGCTCTGTAGGGTCTGACTCAGTGAGACCAGCGGGGGCTCAAACCAGGGAGTGACCTCCATACCTCCAAGGCCCACTTCCGGTCTACAAATCGAGAAGAAGCAGCACCACTGAGGGACCCAGCACAGGCCAGGCACAGAGGAGGTGCCCTGGGCTTCTGGTGGCCACAGGAGGCTCAGGCACCCCACTTCCACGGCCCAAAGGCCCAAGCCTGGCCCTCCCAGGACTCGTTCAGGGCCTTCCAGGGAAGGGGGGAAACTCAAGCAGTGACCGCTGGTTTTGGCCCCCAGGATGTGATGAAAATAGGCTGTGCAGCACTGTCCCTCCGACTGGTCAGGCGGACTTGAAGCCTACACAGAGCACGAGTGCACCCCACTTCCCTATGAGATCTGCCTGTTTTTGCCTGTCTTCCCCATCACCATGCTGGAAGGGCCCAGCCCCTCTCTCCTTTCTAAGAAAACGGTTGTGTTTTTGTTGTTTTGGGGGTACAGGGGTTGAACTACTGAGCTATGCCCCACCCTTTTCTATGTTGAGACGGGGTCCTGTGAGGTTGCTAAATTGCCCAGGCTGGGTTTGAACTTGTGATCCTCCTGCCTCAGTGGCCGTTTACATTTTATTATATGTGCTTTATTCTCCTTTTGGACCAAGGCCAAGAGAACCCCTAAGGGAAACTGGAAAGGATTATGGTTCCTGTCATTCTTGCATGACAAGGCTCAGCTCCTGGAACTGGCTGGGAGTGGGCTTTGGAGTCTGCCTGATGTGACCAGAAGCCGTGACCAGGTGACCCGAGCAGGCACTGCAGGCCGGTGACGGAGTATGTTGGTGAAGGGCATGGTGTGCTGGTTTGAGAGCTGAGTGCCTCAGCTGCATAACCTTGGGGATGGTTCACCACTCCGTGCCTCTGTTTCCCCATCTGTAAAATGGGGTACTTATAGGGTTATTTCTGGTGGTTGTCAGGATTTATGGAGAACATTTACAATGTGTTCACTGACAGCCACTAAACATTCCTTTAGCAAATATTAGCTGAACACCTAGCATGTATTCTCTGGCTCTCAGGCTACATCGGTGAACTGTAACAGCAATACGAGCTGGGCATGGTGGCACACACCTGTAATCCCAGCTCTGGGGAGGCTGAGGCAGGAGGATCCCCATGAGATCCAGGCCAATCTGGGGTACACAGTTAAAGTCTAGCTTGATCTACAGAGTAAGGCTGTTTTTTTTTTAAACTAAATAATAAATAAATTAATAACATTTTCTCCTATGACAAGGGAAATTGAGCAGGGAGGGGGTGTCAGGAGCCGAGAAAGGTGGGGTTCATGGCTCCCCTCCAGAACAGATACCTACAGTGATCCAGGTAGTAGGCTCAGGGTGTCTGCAGATGGACACTCCAGACAGAGTGACAGCCAGGCCAAGCCCCTGGGACTGCCGTGTGGGTGGGGTGCTGGAGGACCCACAAGAGGCCCGTGTGGCTGAAGCCATCCAGGGCAGTGGGGGTGGGGTGGGGAGAGAAGGGTCAGAGGGGCCACCAGGTGGGCACTGTGTGCTTGGGACTGCACTCCACGAGCAGCGGGGCCATGGGGGTTCACATGGACACAGCAGGGGCTGACCTACACTTTCAAGGGTTTGCTGGGTCCACTGGAGAGAACGGCTGCAGGGGTCAGCGGGTGCTGGGAGGCTGGCCAGGAGGTGGCTGCAGCAGCAGTGAGGCGCGCTCTCTCTCTCTCCCTCTCATATTGAGGTTTGAACCCAGGACCTTCTCAGTGAGTTACAGCCCCATCTCTTTCCTTTTTCCCTCTGAGACAGGGTCCTGCTAGGTAGTTCAGGCTGCTCTTGAACTCACTAGGTAGCCCAGGGTGGCCTCTAATTTACAGTGAGCCTCCTGCCTCAGCCTCCTGAGTGCTGGTATTATAGGCATGTACTACCACACCCAACTTTTTTTTCTTTTTGAGGCAGGTTCTTGCCAAGTCACTACGTTGCCTAGACAAGGTTTGAATTTAGGATTTTCCTCTCAGCCTCCCAGAGTTCTGGGATTACAGGCAAACACTGCCACGCCTGTTTGTTTCTCCTTTTTAACAATTCCTTTTTTTTTTTTTTTTTTTTTGGTACTGGGGATCAAATGCAGGGCTTTGCACATGCTAGGCAAGTGCTCTACAGCTGAGCTACACCCCCAATACTAAAAGTTACTTTTTCGACAGCTTCACTGAAGCAAGTTTGACATTAAACCTATTTAATGTGTGCTGGGGTGAGTTTTGACACATGCCTGTACAGCAACGTGAAACCTTGCTGCACTTTGCTTAATGGTCGTATCCATGACTCCCCCCCTGCTCTCCCCATCAGAAGCCCCTCACCTACCCCACATCGCCAGGCAGCTGCGGATGGGTTTTATCCCTGTAGATTAATTGTTTCTTTGGGGGGGTGCTGGGGGTGGCGGGTCTGGCTTCCTTCCCTCAGCATAATTATTTTGAGATTCATCCGTGTTATTCTGTGTATCCATAGCTTTTCCTTCTATTACGCAAGAATCTCCCGTTGCATGGATGGAGCACAATTTGTTTATCCACTCACCCGGTGATAGGTGTTTGGGCTGCTTCCAGACCTCGGCTGTGACACATCCACCTGGTATGAGCATTCCTGTCCCCAGTTGTGTGGACAGATGCTCTCACTGCTTGTAGGTAAATACCTGTAAGAGCACCGTCTGGGGCAGAGGGTTTGCATATTTAACTTGTTAGAAAAACTATTACACTGTTTTCCCAAGGGGCTGGGTCATTCCTGTTCCCTCCGGCAGGGAGAGAATTCCAGCCATGGCCGGTCTAGCACCGAGGTTGCGCCTTGAAGGACCGGCCCGGTTAACGACTGTTCAGATTTACAATCAGGGCGCGCTGTTCCGCTTTGCAACCCACATTCAGATTTGCGACGCAGGAATGTGAGCAGCAGTGAGGATTTATGGTGGCTTCTCGTACAATGCAGCACTGTACTGCAATTTCGCTGATGGCACTGTACAGTACAGCGCTGCAGTTTGCTGGTTTGTTGTGTGTTACAGAGTTATGCAAATAAGAGCCAAGTCATCAATTGGGGTTTCTTTTGATCACTTCCTTGTTCTGGACATTGCGATGATGTACCTGCTACAATGCAGACAGTTCCTCATTGAGCGGCCAATTTGCTCAGTGACCAAGCTGCAGAAAGAACTCAGTGGCTGAGTGAGGAATGCATGTAAATACTAGCATCTTAATCAGTGAGCAGCGATAGGATCCCGCGGGTTTTATTTGAACTTCCCTCATGAGGATCATTCTGAGCCTCTTCTTGTGTGTATGTCTTCTTTGGTGAAGAACCTTCTGGTGAAGAAAACTTTTGCTTATTTAAGAAATCTAAACTTCTGTGATGGCAAATGCCTGTAACCCTGGCATGGCACTCAGGAAGCTGAAGCAGGAGGGTTGCTGACAGTTGAAGGCCAGCTTGGATACATAGGGTGACCTCATCTCCAAACCAAAAATCAGTGCCCCTCACAAAGACAGATGTCAGACTGTGTCTTATTGTTGAGTTTTGTTTTTTTTTTTGTGATACCTGGGATTTGAACTCATGGCCTCACACTTACCAGGCAGGTGCTTATGCCACTGAGCTAAATCCCCAGCCCCTTATTGTTGAGTTTTAAGAGTCCTTTATATATTCTGATTGCTGTCCTTTATTAGACATATCATTTATAAATATTTCACCCCAACTGTGGCTTAATAGTGATGAAGTCCAGTTCAACACCTTTATGGATTGTACATTTCATTTTATTTTTTACATTTTATGTTATATCTAGGATACCTTAGTTTAATCAAGGTCCCAAATACTTTCTCCAGTATTTTCTTCTGTAATTTTTTATAGTTTTAGATTTGGATACTTAGATCTGTGATCTGTTTGAGTTAATTTTCTCTTGTATGTGGTTTAGTTTTTTTGTTTGTTTTATTTTTTGCATTTTCTAATTCAGTTGTTTAAACTCTTTTGTTGGAAAGATTATTCCTTCCCCATCTACTTCTCTCTTTCACCTTTTCTGAAAATCAATGTACTGTATGTTATTTTTCCATTGGTCTGCACTTTTTTTTTGGTACCGGAGATCGAACTCATGACCTCTGGCTTGCAAGGCTGGCACTTATGCCACTGAGCTAAATCCTTGGCCCTGGTCTGCATTTTTTATGCCAATTCTATACCATCTTGATTATCATAGTCATTTATTGATTTATTTATTTGGTACCAGGGATCAAAGTCATGACCTCTTGCTTGCCAGGCAGGTGCTGTTCTGCTCAGCTATCTATCTGGCTTATCATGGTTTTACAAGTCTTGAGATCTGGAAATATAAGTCCTCCAACTATGAAATTTTTTTCGAAATTGTTGTGATTATTTTAGATCTTTTGTGTTTCCATACAAATTTCAGAGTCAGCTTGTTGATTTTTACAAAAAAGCTTGCTGGAATTTTTTTTTTATCAGGATTGGATTAAACCTGTAGAACAAGCTAGGCAAGATGGCACATGCCTGTAATGCTAGCACATGGGAGGCAGAGGCAGGAGGGTTGCTGTGAGTTCAAGTTTAGCCTAAGCTATATAGTGAGTTTAAGGCCAGCCTGCACTACATAGTGAGACCTCAAAACACAAACAAACAACAGCAATAAAAAAAACCCTAATCCTATAGAACTATTTGCAGGAATTGGTATTTTAAAACAGTCTTTCAATCCATGAATGTGTTAGACCTCTGCATTTATTTATTTATACCTTAATTTCTTTGGGCAATATTTTACAAATTTCATATCAAGGCCTTCACTTCACATCTTTTGTTAAATTCATCCCTAAGTAATTAATATTTTTATGCTTTTTTTTTTTTTTTTGTACTGGGGATCGAACTCACAGCCACACACTTGCAAAGCAGGCGCTTATGCTGCTGAGCTAAATCCCCGGCTTTATGCTATTTTTAACTGTTAAATTTTATCTTTTAATTTAAAGTAATTATAGGGACAGTATAAAAAGTTCCATATCCAGCTTCTTCAGACATTAGCATTTTATGACACACTTATCAAAGTTAAGAAATTAAACCAGGCATGTGGCTCACGCCTGTAATCCCAGCACTCAGGAGGCTGAGGCAGGAGAATCATGGTGAGTCTGCAAAGTGAGCTCAAGGCCAGCCTGAACTACGTAGTGAGACTCTGTTTTAAAAAGACAAAAAAGGGGCTGGGGATTTAGCTCAGTGGTATATGTGCCTGCCTGGCAAGCGCGAGGTCACGAGTTTAATCCCTGGTATTAAAAAAAAAAAAAAAGGAAGAAACTGCCCGGAAATTTGTCTAAAAATCCTTAAGGTAATAAAAAAAAAAAGTTAATAAATTAATACTGATAAGTCAGGCATGGTAATATCTGCCTGTAATCCTACCACTCTGGGAAGCTGAGGCAGGAGGATTGTGAATTCAAGCCCAGTCTGGGGAATTTAACAAAACTGTGTCTCAAAAAAAAAAAAAAAAAAAGGCCAGGGATTTTAGCTCAGTGGCTTAAGCACCTGCCTTGCAAGCACATGGTCATGAGTTCAATCCCCCGTACAAACAAACAAACAAAGTTGAGGATGTAGCTCAGTGCGGTGGCCTTGCTGGGGATTTAGCTCTGTGGCACAAGCACCTACCTGGCAAGCACAGGGTCATGAGTTTGATTCCTATACAAAGAAACAAACAAACAAAAAACTTTACTCAGTGCAACAGCCTTGGCTTCAAGCCTCAGTACTGGAAAAAAAAGAAAAAACTGGTGTGAAATACTCTCAGCTAAACTGTAGACTTTCTTCAGTTTTCTCCAGCTTGTCCATTAATGTCCTTATTTTGTTCCTTGGCTTGGCCCTGGCATGGTTTTTACAAATCTGACAGCCCTGAGGAGTTGGGCGCTTTGTAGCAGGCCTTTCCATCCGCTTTTTCTGATGCTTTCTCCTTCACGGACGGGAGCTGTGCACCCCAGGAAGACCCTGGGGCCAACATGCCCGCTTGTTTTGACGTCTTAGGGGTGACCGACTGCTATGGCTTTTGATGGTCACTGGCCACTTAGTGAAAATGGTGTCTTCTGAGTTTCTCCCCTGTGTGTTACTGTTTTTCTATTCTATTTTTTAAAAGCAAGTTGCTATGGCTGGGTGTAGCATCACGTGTCTGTAATCCCAGCTCTGGGAGGCTGAGGCAGGAGGATTATTGTGAGTTTGAGGCTGGGCTACATAGTGAGATCCTCTCTCAGAAAACAAAAACAAAACAAAACAAAAAATAATGAGTTGCTTTTTCCAGTTCCGACTAGCAGAGGGAACTGAAGCGCCTCCTCTGGTCCGTTCTAGCCTTGCTTTACTCTGCCTTGGAGCTCTCTCTGCCACAGTGAGATGTGTGACTTGTCACCTGCAGGGTCCACCTGTCTGTTCACTCTCAGTGTACGTGTGCAATGCTCCTGGGATCGCTAACCTTACTGATCTGGCCCCTGTTGGAAATAAACTTTACCACCTCCCACGCAGCGTTCCTTACGGTACTTTTAGCTTCCTGTATCCAGTTAAAAAGACCATTGTACAAAGTTAATTAGGTAAGTGCCTTCCCTTTCCACTTCCTCAATACCCCCAAATAGTTCATATTTGTGATGCTATTTGGAGCTTTGTATTTTTTATTGGTGGGGGTAGTTGGAGACAGGGTCTTGCAATGTACTTCAGGCTGCCCTTGAACTTATTATGTAGCTCAGGCTGGGTTCAGACTCACAGTGATCTTCCTGCCTCAGCCTCCTGAGTGCTGGTGTTGCAGATATGTGCCACCACACCCAGTTTAAACAGTTTAAAACACTTAAGTTCTCTTTGTTTGTTGTTAGTATATAGAAATATATTTGACTTTCACGTATTGACCTTGTATTTTGCAACCTTGCTAAACTTATTTATATAATTAGTTATATTACCTTTTTATAGGTAGTTAGAATTTTCCATATAGATGATTATGTTGCCTGTTAATGAAGAGAGTATTATTACTTCTTTCTTTCCAATCTGATGCCCTTTATTTCATTTTCTTGCCTTATTGCATTGGCTAGAACTTCTAAATAATACTGAATGAAGAGAGATTGGATATTCTCAATGCAGTTTTTGTTTTGTTTTGTTTCTGGTACTGAATTGAACTCAGGACCTCGTGCTTGCCCGCCAGTCACTGTGCCACTGAGCTCTGTGTGTTTTGAAGGCAGGGCTGACGACTTCTTGAAGGACAGGAGCTGAGTGGTTGTGATGAACACTGACCTTGTATTAGAGAGGGAGTTGGTGCCCATGGTGTGGGTGGAGGAAATGGTTTACAAAGAGCAGAGAAGTGGTCAGGGCATTGTCTATAACCCTGGCTGAGCAGAGACGAGAGGCGATGAAACAGGAGATTTTCCTGGTCTTCCGCTGTTCGGGACGAAGAGGATTCCAGGTGATTTTTTGGCAATAAGACACACTGAAGCCTTTTTGGCTTTACCCCTGACAGCCGCCCTTAGCATTCTGCTTCTCCACAGTCCCACATTCCTCCTTCTGGGCCTCCCCTCCGAGAGCAGTTGGACAGGCAGGAGATGCTTGGATTTGGAGTTAGGGGGCCTGGATTGAAGTCTTGACTCTGTAAATGTCAGCTGTGTGACCTAGGGGCGTCCCTGTCTCAGTGGCCCAGCTGTGGAGGTCACAATACAAAGACAGGGTGGCCATGACAGCGGCACCTCTCGAACCTCCCCAGGGGCCAGGCGTGGTCCTCACCTGAGAAGGTCCCCTCCTACATGAGGGAGGAGAGAGTCCGCTGGGAACTCACCATGAGCTCAAGTGTCCTCTCCTGCTGGAAGTCTCCTCGCCTTGTCCCACATCCTGCCAGGGCTGCCTCCCCGGGCTCCTGCTTGTCACTTGCGTTCCCCTAGATTAGGGAGTCTCCTCACACCCCCTGCTTCTAGCGCGTCCAGTGAGGATCAGAGAATCACTCTGCCCTCCAATGCACAGCTGGGCAGTAGCCTGGGTGGCACCATCTTGATGACCCAAAGTGGTGTCTGGCCACACCCCTGAGGGTCACCGAGAAGACCTTCTCCAAGAAGCCGTCACTCGGAACAAATTCCCAGCCCGAAGGCATCTGAGCGCCCACTCCTCCCTCCTCCCACCACCGCCAGCCGGCCCCAGGATGCTCCAGGAAGTGCTGTGCAGGACACCCGCCCCCAGGCGCCACCTCTCTGAGAAGGGACCATTGTGTCCGAAGGGTTAACGAGGGATGCAAGGAAGGAGCCCTTTAGCCATGATGCCCTCTGACCTTTCATAAATCAGAGGGCTGGGAGCCAGGGGGCTGCTTGGCAGGACCCGGTGGGGTGGGGGCTTAGAAGCAGCTGCGCGCGACGTTGACATTGTTCCCACCATTCTAAGTGCAACAAATCCCTCTATTGTGTTCCTGGTTTATCTGGTTCCTCTTGTTTATGAGCAGGGCTCCTTTGGCAGCGGTTCCAGCCCTGGGCGGGTGGAAGGAGTGCTGGCACGCACCGCGGGGGGCGGGGGCAGGAGGGGCTGCCGTCAATGCCCGCATTGTCCCCCCGCTTTTTGTTTCTACTGTAATGACATGTTGGAAGAGAGAGAGAGAGAGAGAGACAGGGAGAGAGTGGGGGGGAGATGCGAGCTGGGGAGGGACTAGGAGGGCAGCAAAGAAAGGGGCGAGCGAGGGCCCTGGTGTGGATTGATGTCTGGGCCTGGGCGGATGTGCCGGCAGCTGGGCGGCTGAGCCTGATGGAGCCAGGCCGGGGGTGCCCAGGGGTGGCACGAGGGGCCAGTGAGCCCCCCGCCCCGGCTCTGCCGCCTGGCACCAGGTCCCCCCACCATCCTCCAGGCCTCCCGAGGCAGCTGTGGGTCTGCGCCCAGTGGAGCCGGTGCCAGGGTCTGGGGGCTGCATCCTGATGTGGCCCTTCCTGGCCGTGTCACCCAAAGGAGCCCACTCGGCCTTCCCAGGTCTTGGTGTGCGAGGCCTGTGAAATGGGAGTGCGGGGCCAAGGCCCACTGCGGCCTTTGGGGCACAGTGGTGCGCCCTCCTCAATTGCGAGGCTGTGCCTCCAAGCCTGGGGCGGAGCCTGAGCTGCCTCCAGAGTGACCGTGCCCAAGGCCGACATGGCTCTGCGCACCTGGCCTCCCATCCAGGCCTGGGGAAGAGGTGGCCAGGGGGAAAGAAGCCCCCTGAGCATGGTAGGTGGTGCCCTGGTCCCACGTGGCCTTGCCAAGGGCTCCTAGATGCCAGGCCTTTCCAGGTCTGTCAGTGGACTGTTTCCAAGGGGGGAGACTTCAGGACCCCTGGATACTCATAAAGCGCCCCCCAATGTCTCAGGGCCCTCTGAGGCCACCCCATCCCTGCCACTTCCTGTAGATCTCTGTTGCTCCAGCCAACAAGTCAACCGCCTCTGCTGGGATACCTCCTGAGACACAGAGCTCACTACTCCAACCGGTCCTGTCCTTTCCCGATCAGACTTTTGGGGAAGTTCTGTCTGAAGTCTGTTTCTGTACTGCTACCTTTGGGTTCCAGTTCAGTGGGTTCAGTGGAGTAAGTCGAGCCTCCCTGAGACTCAGTTTCCTCACCTGTAAAATGGGAGTGATTGTCCCTGCCTCCTGCCACATGGCCAAGGTTGGCACGTGGACCTGCGCAAAGTTCTCCAGACCCTCCCAGGCTTCAGCTAGGATTCAGTAGCCTGGGACAGGGTGGAGACCCCTTCTATCATGGCTGGTGGCAGAGTTACAGTCTGACTTAGGGTTAGGATTTGGGCAGTAGCCAGGGTAAGGCTCAGACCTCAAGTTGTGGCTGGGGTAAAAGTGTTCATTCTGGGAGAGAATAAGGCTGCAGTCTGGACCGGGGCTCAAGATTGGGTCTCTGATCCAGTGCGGAGTTGGGATCAGTGTTGTCTCGATTTGGAACAGGGCTCAGTTTATAGCTGGGGCCAAGGTTCATTCTGGGCTGAAGGCTCAGCCAATGCCTAAGGTAAGAGCTCAAATGGGGTCGGGCCCAGGGTCCAGATGGTCATCAAGATCAAGGCTGGTAAGTGTCGATTTGGGGTTTAAGGGCAAACTGCCAGTGAGGGTCAGGGTCAGGCTGAGGCTGAGGGGTCAAGTCCCCTGGCTGCGACCCAGCCTTGATGGACACTCTCTAGCTGCTGTCGAGGCCCCGCCTGTGGCTGGGCTGGGTCAGGGTCAGCTGTGTTGTGGGTTGGGACACGCTCTGAGGCTGGCTTTGAGTTCTAGGGGCCCAGGTCTGCACTGAACTCGTGGATATATATATATTTTTTTGCTGTATCTTGATCCTTATGGCCTCCGCCTGCAAACGTCTCCCATCGTAGACGCCAATCCGGAAGTTATGGCCAGAGCTGGCTGACCAGGGCAGGGCAGGACAGAGCAGCAGAGGGGTGAACCCGGAGCACAGGAGGAAGTGGGGTGTGCATGAGGGTCATCGGGGTGGGGGTGGGGGACACTGCTTCCAGAGGATCAAGATGGTGTGGGTAACAGAAATCAGGAGATCAGGGGTCTCATGACCTCCCAGACGCTTGGGGCTGGTTGGAGGTTGGGAGCAGGCCAGGCAGGACAGGGTGGAAGAGTCCAAAGCTGAGGGACAGAGGTCTGGAGTGTGCAGATTGGCTGTGTTGACAGTGCTGTATGCAAGCGCGTGTGGCCTGGGGTTTCCACATCAGGGGTGACGGTGACCGTGGGTGAGTCTGTGAACACGTGTGTGGCTGGGAGCAGGTCAGGATGGGGGTGAGGTGACACATTTGTGTCCCATCCCTGAGCTGCAGCCGGCTGCTTCTCAGTCCTTGGCTCCAGTGGCCGAGGGTCCCAGTCTGCTGTTCCCATGTGACTGACCTGAGTCCTGTGTGACCCATCAGCCGAGAGCCCATGACCGCTGCCTGCTGGTCAGAGATGCTGCGGGTCCCGTCTCCCTGAGCTTGCCCTATGGCCTCGCAGGGACCTCGGTGGAGGCCGCTGGGGAGTGAGAGTGAGGTTAGAGGTCACAGCAGTTGCCCCATCTGGGGAATGTGCCCAAGCAAACAGAGAGGGGTAGTGGGGGAGGACACGGGAAGCCCAGGGGCCAGGCCGTTGTCTCCCCTCCTCACACAGGTGAATCTGAGGGCTGTTCCCCACTCTGCGATCACCATCACTGTCTTTCTGATTCTTTTTTGTTTGTTTTGTTTTCTGCTGTCACCATTCAGGGCCATTGGGGAAAGATGTAAATCCTCCCTCTGTGTTTTTGAGACAGGGTCTCACTATGTAGCCCAAGCTGGCCTCCAATTTGTAGCCATCCTCCTGCCTCAGCCTCCCGTGTACTGGGATTACAGGTGCATGCCATGGTGCCCAGCAGATGCCCCCTTTGGAAGCCTTTGCCCCTTTGCCACACGCGTCCTGTCTATTCATTCCCAGTCCCCAGTCCCTGACCTGTGGCTTTGGGCTCTGATGTGAGAGTCAGCTACGCATCTGCTCAGCTTCGGGTGGGGATCAGTGCGGGGTGTCAGTGTCAGAGGGGATGCGAGGGCCTCCCGACGCCACACCTCGTGTGTGACAGAAGCTCACTCGTGGGTCGCTCTCTAGGTGCCTGCTGTGTTCCAGGCTCTCAACTCAGCCTGTGGGCCACAGAGGAGCGTCCCACGAGGGCTGTCCTCGGGGACACTGGCTTAGCCAGGGAAGGCCGGGGCTGAGGGGCAGGAGGGCTTCATGGGGTGTAGCGGTGAGGAGGTGGCCCAGCGGGGACCAGTGTGTCAGGTGAGGGTGAACCCGGGAACACAGCTCTTCCTCCTGGTGGGATGCGAGGTCACATAGTGAGTCAGACTCTGGTGGGTCAAACCTTGACTCTGACCCTTTCTTGCCCTGTCACCTCGGAGAAGCTCGGGGGCCTTTCTGACCCTCAGCTTTATGGCTGTTAAGGGGAGTTGCAACTAGGTCTGGGGGCCCTGTGAGATGGTGGAGCCTCACTTTTCCCATCTGTTCAGTGGAGCCACAGACTTCTGTCCTTCAGCCGTCTAAGCAGCCGTCTCTGATTTGGGTCCTGAAGGATGTGGCCATGAAGACCCGGGGCAATGGCAGGGCCTTTCCTTTCCTGTCAGCAGCCCCAAGTCTGGAGGGCAGGAGTCAGGTGCCAGCCCTGCCTCCTTCTCCTTTCCTTTGTTTTTAATTTTCCCAAGGTATTGGGGCTGGGATTCAGCACACTAGGCCAGCGCCCTGCCACTGAGCCAGTGGGTGATGCAGCTGTGACTAGTACCTGGGACCCTGTGTTTCAGACAGTGAGGGAGACAGAGGAAACCTCACTGAACCTCTCAGTGTCCATTCAGTCCCCGAGTCGGATCATACACACATCCGTTTGTCTATTTATGGCTTAAAAACATGTTCTATGCTACTAAACATACGCCGTGTGGAAGTTTGCGTGCGTGCATTTATTTTTGCTTTGCTTTGTGTTTTGAGACAAGGTCTTGCTGTGCAGCTCAGGCTGGCCCCAAACTCTCGTCCCTCCTGCCTCAGTGTCCTACTGCAACCACAGGCGGGCGACATCCTGTCCGACTCAGAAGTTTTTAAATAATGAGAATAAAAAGTAAAAACAGAAGTATTGAGGTTTTTCTGCCCTTGCTGGGTCATTTTGTGTCCTTTTGGGGTACCCCAGGCCCCCCCATGACAATGGCTGGGCTGTATTGGGGTTGTCGAGGAAGCTGCCACAATGGTAATCCCAAGGGCAGGAGGGCCAGCAGGGGCCTGGCAGCAGAAGTCACTTGTTTTGGGCATGCTCCACCATGCACCCACCCCACCAGCACCTTGTGCCAGGCCAGGGACACCAGGACAGCGCGATGGGACATCTGTGTGAAGGTGGTTGGGGACAACTGTTTAACTCCCTCTATTATCAGTGACAGGTTAGATAGCAGAAGTACTTTCTTAAAATGTATTTAAAAATTTCTTCATAAAACTGTCCAGGTCTGGTGCCTTTTAAAAAAGGCTTAGGGGTCAGGGCTGTAGCTCTGTCCGGCCTGTGTGAGGCCGTGGCTTCAGTCCCCAGCTCTGGGGACAAAAAAAAAAAAAAGTACATTTTGTGTGCATGTGTACAGAGAGTAGAGTACATGTAACATAAAACTCGTTTTTGTTTTGCTTTGTTTTTCCAGTACTGGGAACTGAACCCAGGGCCTTTACACTTAGCTACATCTCCAGGAATTCTTTATATTTTATTTTGAGACAGGGCCTTGCTAAATTGATAAGTTGCCCAGACTGGACTCAAATTGAAATTGTCTTATCTTAGCCTCCTAGAATTCTGGGAATACAGGCCTGTATCACCAGACTTGCCCAAAATGGTTATCTTTTTCTTTTTTTTTTGGTACCGGGAATCAAACTCATGACCTCACACTTGCCAGGCAGGTGTTTATGTCACTGAGCTAAGTCCCCAGCCCTTCATTTTAATCTTTAAAAAAATTATTAGCCAGGCACACGTCTGTGTTCTTAGCGCTCAAGAGGCTGAGGCAGGAGGATCACTGTGAGTTTCAGGCCAGCCTGAGCTACATAATTAAGTTCAAGGCCAGCCTGAACTACACAGCAAGACCCTGCCTCAAAAAAATCAAAACAAAACAAAAATTTATTTGTGGTGTTGGGGATTAAAGCTGGGGTCTTACCATTTTTTTTTTTGGTATTGGGGATCGAACTCATGACCTAGCGCTTGCCAGGCAGATGTTTATGCTGCTGAGCTAAATCCCCAGCAAAGCTGGGGTCTTACACATGCTAGGTAATGACTCTACCATTGAGCTACGTATCTGAGCCTTTTTAAATTTAACTTTATTTTTTATACAGGGTCTTGCTTGAAATCTTTCCACCTCAGCCTCCAGAGTAGCTGGGTTACCTCACACCTGAGCCGTTTTAACCATGTTTGTTTGGTTTGGTTTGGTTTTTGAGACTGTCTTGCTATGTAGTTCAGGCTGTCTTTGAACTCACTGTGTAGCCCAGTCTGGCCTCAGATTTGGGGTGATCTTCCTGCCTCAGCCTCCCAAGTACTGGGATTACAGGCCAGTCCCGACACACTCAGAAGTTTTAACCATTTTTAAATGCACAGATCAGTGACATTAATCCCATTTACACTGCTGCACAATCACTACCATCACCCATCTTGAAATGTTTGCATTGTTCCTCACTGAGACTCTATGTCCACTAGACACTGGCTCCTGGTTTCTGGCCCTGAGGCCCTAGTGACCCACACTCCCTTTTGTTTTTTTTTTTTTGTCTTTTTGAGAACAGGGTCTCGCTATGCTGTTCAGCTGGCCTAGAGTTCACTTTGTAGCTCAGGTTGGTCTCGAACTTGCAGCGAGCCTCCTGCCTCAGCCTCCTGAGTGCTGGGATTACAGGTGTGAGCCGCCACGCCCGGCCCGCACTCCCTTTATCTCTGTGGTTTTCCCTCACGCAAGGGAAATCACTCGGAACTCACACTCTTGTTCCGGCTTCCTTAGCCTGATGTCTCCAAAGCCCATGAAGCTTTGTGTCCAAATTTTCTCCTTGTCCGGCTGCGGGATGAATGGAGGGCGACCCCCCCCCCCGCCCCGTTCGACTGTCCTCCTGTCCCTGGCTGTGTGGAGAGCACCGCTGTGCATGTACACGGTCCGACACCTGTTCAAATCCCAGCTTTCGGTGGCTGGGCCTCTTAGGGTGAGGGCCTCGCCAGTCATGCCAAGCTCAGAGTCCCAAAAGCCGCAGCTCACAGTGAGGATCGTGCCAGTCGCAGGTGGGGCACGCGAGGATGTGAGGTGCAGGTGCAGGAAGGCAGGGGAAGGGGCATGGCAGGACGGGTGCTGGCTGCTGGCGAGGAGTTCCTGAGCAGATGGGGGACAGCGAGGCATGAGGCGGGGCCCAGCACCCCCGGGAGCGAGCTGGGAGAGTGGTGGGGGGTGAGCGGGCTGGCACAGCTGGGGCATCTGGGTTTCCTCTGGAAGGAAAAGGGAGCTGCCATGATTCTAGAATGTGAGGGAGGGGACCCGCTCCACCCCAGGCTCTGCCATGGCACCTGGAGCCCTTCTGGGCATCATCCGGCTTCTCAGGGGTCCCCTTTGTCTCCCAGTCTTTCCCGTCCCCACAGCCACCCGGCAGCTTGGCCTCTGTGTATATTTGAGACTTGGGGGGGGGGTTCACTCAGTCCCCTTCCTGAAAGCATTTCCAACTGTGATCCTTTACACTGACACGTGTGTTCACACACTCACACGTGTGTTCACAACACACAATTGTAGCAGTGCCCGCTGTACGCTCATTTACACACTCATGGCACACAGGCAGACGCAAACCCACAGCTCCCTGACACACAGCGTATCCATGTACAAGTGCATATGCCCGCTCACCCACCTCACAATCACACACACACGCGCACACACGCACGCACGCACACACGCACTCCCTCCCACCAGCCCCTCCTCCCCATCTCTCATCTCCACACTTCTCTGGGGCGCCACCCTGCACGTGTGCTGAGAGCCTGCTGGTCACTGGTAACGGGCTGGGCCCATCGGTGTCTTTTGGGTAGGCTTCTGGTGACAGTCCTGTCACATAGGTCACCGCCCATTGTCAGGAGACACACCCAGCCCAGCCTGTCTCATGGGAGCCAAGTGCAGGGGTCCAAGGCACTAAATCGACTCCTTTATAGCTCTTTTCACAGCCAGCCATTTCTCCTTATACATTCCCTTGGCCCGGCACTCTGGGAAGCTGAGGCAGGAGGATCACAAGTTTCAAGCCCAGCCTAGACAACTTGGTGACTGATTGAGACTCTGTCTCAAAATACAAATAAAAAATAAACAAGGGCTGGAGATGTCATCCTGTATGAAAGCTCTGGATTCGGTCCCCAGTACTGGAAAAGCAAAATGAAGCCAACCAATCAGAGCACCGAGTCAGTGGGGGAGACCCCAGGGTCTTCCCAATTTCTCCCACGGGGCTGGACTCGGAGCCTCTAATCCATGAGTCAAGGTTGGGCATCAAAGGGGGCTCCTGGGAGCTTCGGTTCTGTCTCGTTGCTGTCCCCTGCCTGGAACGCCCCTCCTGCTCACTCTCCCCGCCAGGTCCAGCCCTGGGGTCCCTCCGCAGGAAGCCCCCCATGCCTGCCTCCTCTGTGTTTTGGGTCAGTTTTCTAACCGAAGCCCCTGCTCATGCTGCTCCCGAGAGAGGACCTGGGTGAGGACCCCCGCAGGAACCTCTGCTTCAGGCCCACCACCCCCAGCACAGGGATGGGCTTTGTAGTGGCCTTGTTTCCCTGCCTGGGCACTGAGGTCCCGCATCGCAGCTTCTGTCTCTGCCTGCAGGGCAGTGGGCTTGGTTGATGTGGGGTCCCAGGGTCCCTGCAATTCAAGAACGCAGGCGAGGCAGTGGGGACAGATGACAGCGTCCTGGCCCTTTCTCTGTCCATTCAGCACTCGCTGTGCACTATGAGCTGATGTTAGTCAGGCCACCTCTCCGGGCCTCAGTTTCCCTCTCTGTCACACCAGGAGAGGGTTGGTCTCCCTGACCCCAGGAGCCTCCCCAGCTGTGACCTTCTGGGACTGAGATTCTGGGAGCAGAGGCGGGAAGGCAAGATGGCCCTCTTTACCCACCTCCTCTCCCTGTCCCCCAGGGTCACCCCAAAGCCACCCCTCCCCGGCTCCCTGGGGCTTCCCTGCAGCTGCAGGCTGGGGAGACAATTGGGTGCTTAGAGAAATGCGTTTTGGGGCTAATTTGCCATGCGCAAGTGTTTCTCTTACCCTTTAAAAGCGGAGAACAAAGAGGCCTTTCTGTGCCCTGGCAGGCTGCTGGGGAGGGGACCGCAGCTGTACGGGGCTGGCGACCCTCCTCCCCCCCTCATCCCTGTGAGTGCCCCACCACACTGCCCCCACCCCCGGGAGGGACAGCCTGGACTTTCCCAGCCTCCCCCAGCCCCTGCCCCAGCCCAGCCCCCTCCCACCAGCTGCCCCAGGGAAGAGGGAAAGTGTGCGTGGGTGGTGGCGGGGTGGGGAGGGGCGCGGGGAGAGAAAGCCCCCTTTCCACGTGGCTGCAGTGGTGAGGCCGCCGATGCGTTGGCCTGGCCAGTGTGCGTCAGGTTTCATGGACTGTGTGGTCGGTCACGGATGCCGGATGGCATCAGTCATCAGTCATCATCATCTAGTAGGCGCTTGATTCATTCATCCATTCATCCATCCATCCATCCATCCATCATCTGTTCATCCGTCTAGTCATCCATCCCATCCATCCCATCCGTCCATCCGTCCATCCATCCATCTATCCATCTGTCCATCCATCCACCCATCCATCCATCCATCCATCCATCCATCCATCCATCCACCCATCCATCCATCCATCCATCCATCCATCCATCCATCCATCCATCCATCCATCCATCTATCCGTCCATCCATCCATCCATTCATTCTCCTGGTCCCTGTTGAGTTCTCCTCACTGCAGGTCTCAGGGTTCCCATCCTGGTAAGAGTCAGAGGCCCCCAGATCATGGAAAAGCACAGAGTTCATGCACCTCTCAGAAGAGATGCCACCTTCGGGAGGGGTCTCGGGAACCAAGGTGCTCAGGCTCGGAGGGAGGTGTGTCACCCTGTGTGGGGTGTGTGAGTTGTGCATAATGAAGGACGGGGTCCAGGCCAGCCCACGACAGCCTGCGCTGGGTGGTGACAGTCTTGCCTGGAACTGCCTCCTGTTTCTGATCTAGGGGTTCCTCTCCCCTTTTGCGGCCTCTTGTAGCTCTTGATCCTCTTCTCTTAGGGCTCAGTCCCTCAGCTGTCATGGTGGGACCATCTCCCCCATGTACCCAGAGACAATCAGAAGTCCGGGTCTCTCTCCCGTCTTTGTGAGCTCCTGAGGTGTCTCCCCAGCCCCAACCACGACTGACAGAGTCCACAGGCAAAGCTGCTGGGCACCTCCCCTCTACCCTTGTAACAGCGGTGGCCAGTGTTTATTGAGCACCTACTGCACGCCACTTCTGGAAATTCATCTCATCGTAGCCGCTCCTACCTGCCTCTGTCTCCATCTCATGGCTAGGATTGGCCAAAGGTTACCCAGCTCCCAGGGAGCAGGCATCAATCTGGGCTCTCCACCACTGTATCTATACCATCCAGGACTCTGGTGACAGAGCCAGAGGCAGAGCCAGGGGTTCTCTCCTGGGCAGGACACTGCCTCTTTCAAGACCCCAGAGGGATGAGGGGCCCCTTCTAACAGCCCTGGGGCTCCCTGCGGCAGCACATCTGGACAGCACGCTGACACCTGCCCAGGCTCCAGGTGCAGCCCAGGGTGACAGAGGTGGGGCTCCTGTGTGTGCGTGTGTGCACTGTGTGCGAGCCGGCACACGCATCGGTCTGTGGGGTGCCTGGGGATGGAGGAGGACAGTGAGATCAGAGGCCAGTGACCGCACAGCCACCGCACACTCTGTGGGCTGGGCAGGAAGGGGCCTGACTCACCCTACCCACCATCCCCTGAAGGTTGGAGTCAAACTGGCAGGCGGTGGCATGTGGCTGTTTGGCCCGAGGCTTGTGGGGAGCCCCCCTACTGTGATGGGCAGGCGACTCCCGGGCCTGTCTGAACAGGGACTCTGCCAACTCCCGAAAGCCCTGCCAGCCCCGGCCACTCCACCGCAGCCTCCTCGTGGGCATGGATGTGGTGCGTCCCTGCAGGGAGCCAGGCGGGCCAGGTGGGTGGGCCAGATGGGTGAGCACCCTGGAAAATGGAGCTCAGGGTCTGGGGGTGATAGTGAAGGCAGCCGACAAAGGGGGTGGGTCACCCATCTGAGGGCTGGGGCCCCGGGGAGCAGACTCGAAGTCAGTGACGGATGGGGGCAGGGAGCGGGACAGAAACCTAGAAGGCCATGAAGTAAAAGTCTTTGCGGGCTGCCTAGTGCAAATCTAGTTTATACAGAGGGGGAAACTGAGGCCCAGAGAGGGGATGATTTGCCCAATACAGTGATAGAGTCAATTCAGGTCCAACAATCAGTTCCTCAGCCTGTCTGGCATCAGGCTGAAGACTCAGTGTCAATAAAGCTTTCCCCGCAATTGGCTGTGGGCTAATGGGGTGCGGATAGACAGACGGGCACTATCCAGCGCTATGAGCGCAATGGTTAGAGCGTGAGCAAGGTAGAATGCAAGACTTGGAGGAGGTGCATCAAGGTAGGCTTGGGGCTTTGAAGGGTGAAGAGGAGTTCAGGAGACTGAGCAGAGAATGAAAGGAGTGGTTGCCAGGTAACCTGGGATTTGAGTTGGTTGCCGGCTTTGCCACTCCTGAAGTTAACAGCTGGTTTGGCCTCCATGAACACCAGGGGGCAGAGCTTCCGGGGGTCCCAGAGGCCCCATCCACCCAGTCCATTCGCTTCCTTTTCCATCACTGAACACTAACTGAGTACCCGTTGTGCACACACCTCCCAGGGCAGGAGGTTTCCAGAGGCGGGAGTGCAGCAGGGCCTTTGGGAAAGGGACCTGTAGGAGGGCAGATGGGCACCTGTTGGCCTCACAGTCTCTTCTTATGTGGCACAGGCGTGGGGCGGGGCAGGGTGCTTAACTCACAGTGGGGACCCTGGGGTATGGACAGACCTGGAAGCCGCAGGAAATCCAGGGGTCGCTGGTGTGAAGTGACTCCAGCTCCCGCTGCTGCTGCTGCCGGGAGTCACAAGCTGATCCTCCTCCTCCAGCAGCCTGCAAACTGTGGCCCAGGACGAAGTGTGCAGGCCTTGGTCCTACCACACCCGGGGACGCAGGCCCAGCTCCACCACGGCTCAGCAAGGGGCTTGGGGACAGGTAGGGACAGAGAGAGGCATAAGAGAGGGGCACCGGGACCTCAACCTGCCCAGGGGGCGGTGGGCCTCCTGGCCTGGGCACTGACCGGAGTCACCTCTCCCTCACTGTCACTTGGAAAACTCCTACTCATCCGTAGCTCTCAGATTCAGCACATCTCTTCTGTTGGGCAGGGCTTCAGAGCACAAGGTTGGGCACCCTCAGCTCTGCGAGGCCCGGGACAGTCTGCTTGACGTCTCGAGCGCCTGCATAATGTGGGGACGGTCGTGCACAGAACCCGCAGGACAGCTGCAGGGATTACATGAGGCGCCCTTGGCCCAGAGGGACCGAGTGACAGCGGTGACATGATTGTTCCTTGGCCACCCTCCCTCGGCCTGACCCCTTGGTCCCCATCAGGTCTGTGGGTTCCCCTTCTATCCACTTGTGATCCCCGAGAACAGCGACCCCTGCAGCCGGGTACAGGACTCATCACTGGCCCAGCCCTGCGGGCCTGGCACCCACGCCAACCCGCCAGCCCGCCCGGATCCTCACTTCACAGGAGTCCTGGCCTCACGTGCGACTCGCGTGACCTCTGAGGTCGCTTCTCACCCGAAAACGTCCATTTCCCAAACCGGCGTCACCACCCTGCCCCCGGGCAGCCCTCACCCACCCCCTTGTCTCATCAACGGCCTCGCTGTTCTCCCGTGACCCAGGCGTGACACTTCAGAGTCATTTCTGATTCATCTGTCCCCGTCGTCCCATGCTGGCTGGTCATCAGCCACGACAGTTTTTCCTTCAAACTGGTTCACATCCACCATCCCCTCCCCAGAACTCTGGTCCCCTCGTCTTGGCTTCGGCTTTGGTCTGAAGCCTGAGTGTTAATGGCCAGGTGCTGGCCAGGTGCCCCCCTCCGTCCACTGCCGGCCCGCAGCAGAGTCCCAGACCCTTAGGGTCCTGCTGGAAACACACGGGCCGGGGCCGGAGGAGCCAGAGCCTTGGTCTGGTTTGACCTGGGTGAGGGTTGGAATTTGAACTCTGCTTGCACCTCCCCAGGTGGCCGCCCACTCCTGCCGCTGCCACGTTTCAGGCTGGGGTGGCCGTGCATGGCGGTGCATGGACTCTAAGAAGGGCTGGGGTGAGGGGCCGGGCCAGGAGAGGCATCAAGCTGGGGCCCTGCGCCTTGGGGAACCGGTACTGTCATCTTAATTCATGTCTCTCAAGTGGAGATGACTTTCCTGACCTGGGAGGCAGTGCTGTAGGCCCCTCACTACAGTTTACACGGCTGCTCGCCCCTGCCCTGGTCTCCGAAGCCCAGGGAGCTGGGCAATGCTAACTGCTCCCAAGTGCAGGGACGGGGCTGAGACCCGCAGAAGGCCAGAGCCGGCCCCAGGTAACCAGCCAGGCTTTGGGGTAGCCAGGCCTGGAATTTCCCTGGCCTTGCATCCATAGGCTGGAAGTTCTGGGGGGGAAGAGTGAAGGAGGGGATCCAGCCTGGCATCCCAGGTCTCCCCTGGCAGGGGTGCCCAGACACGTGTGTGACAGGTACAGAGCGGCGGTGCCATGGGGCCTCGCCAAGGCAAACCCTGCTAGGCTGCTGTGCCCTCCTGGCTGTGGTGATGGGTGGGGGTGGGGGTTCTGGCCCCGGGGAGCAGGAGGGACTGGGTGGCGGATTTGTGTTTCCACTTGATTTCTTCAGTTGTTTTCCAAACGTGGTGGCAGGATCCTGAGGGGTGGGGTGGAGGCGGGGAAGTCACCGGAAGGCGCCATGGCCCCCGCCGCCTGCCCACCATGTGACTTGGCCGACTGACGACAGGGCCGTGTGGAATGGCCTAGAGGCTTCCGTCCCAGGCTGCCGGGCAAGTGGGTGACGTGGGCGAGGGCGCTGGGCCTGCGTGGGTGATGCCCCGCGTGACCTGCTGCCTGCAAGGTCACTGCCCAGTGGGGGGCCAGACCCCTTTGATCCTGGGGGTTGAGAGCGGCTGGAGCCTCAGCTGAGCCCCACTCTCAGTGCCAGCTGGGGGGCATGGGCAGCCGGACAGGCACAGTAGCCCCAGAGCCCGGGGTTCTCACTGTCACTGCCTGTCTGTCCTCTGGGTTTTCTCTCCTTCCCAGCTGCCCCTTCCTGACTCCTGCCAGGTGCCTGGGTCACCCGGTGATTCCAGGCCTTGCTCCCTGGGTTCCCCACTGCATCCTTCGTGCCTTCATGGGCTGTCCCAGACTCTTGGCCACGGCCTCAGCGATGGCCTCATCCCTTCTCCCCACTCAGTGTCCTCAAACCTGTCCTCCCTTGGGACCTGCCTGGCCACTTCCTGTCTGAGTGCCAGCAGGGAGAGGGGGTTCCACTTCCTTCTCTGAGAAGTGGGAACGTAATGATGGAACCAGGGACCTTCTGGCCCTGGATTGGGGGGACAGAGGTACCTGGCTGGGACACAGTGGGAGAGCCTGGCCTCTCCCAGTTAGAACTCCGGCCCTGCCACTCTGGACGTATCTCCAAGCCTCAGTTTCCCACTCAGTACCCTGCCTGGGGGGGCGGTGCCCTTGGAGCCCAGGTCAGCGACAGAAGAGAGAGACACACGGGGTGGGGGGTGGCGCCAGAGAGAGCAGAGCCCAAAAGTAGAAATCAGCAAGGAGTCTTTTTAAAAAAAATTATTATCGTCATCATTCTTTTGAAGTCCTGGGTGTTGAATGCAAGGCCTTTGCGCTGAGCTACATCCCCTGTGCTTTTCATTTTTATTTTTTATTTTGAGACCGTGTCTTGCTAAGTTGCTAAGTTACCCAGGCTGGGCTTAGCACTTTCCACCCTCCTGCCTCAGCCTCCTAGAGTTCAAACAGTACAGGCTTTGCCACCGTGCCTGCTAGCTCTTTATTTATTATTTTTATTCGTACATAATGATTATATTCACTGTGGGAAGTTGGTACATGTTTTGGCTATTCATTTTGAATAGGAAATATTTTGCATCCACGTTGAGTGCCGCAGGGAATTTCAAGTTTTTATTTTCATTTTGATGATGATGGGGTGGTGATGGTGGTGACGGTGATGACCTGTAGTGCTGGGGATGGACCGGGCCACAGGCCAGCGCTTTGCCCCCACTGTGTGCCCTCTCTGAAGTTTATTCTTTCGCTGGACAATGCGGTGAGGAAGGTGCCCAGACCTTCTCCACTTCACAGATAAGAAAATAAAATCTTAAAAGGGTCAGAGCTCACTCAAGGTCACCTCTGAGCACCTCTGGGTGCTGCTCTGGCCTGGGTCACCCTGCTGGCTCTTTTGTCTCTGGCGCCCTGCATTGCACCTGCTCCTGTCCCTGCCCTCACACGGTCCTCTGGGCCACGGCCCATCAGGGCGCAGCCTTCTGCCCACCTGGAGCAGGGCGTTGAGCGTGGTTTCCATTCCGCCGGAGGGGCCCCTCCTGCAGCCCCGGGCCTGGAGCCTCCCACTCCTGCCCCGGCCTCTCTGCTGTCACCGCTTGCTGCAGTGACTTCCGTGTAGTTCTGAGTGCTGTGGACACAGCGAGGAGCCCACAGATGTGTGGGCAGCTGCAGAAGGAGGCGGGGCGAGCCCTGGCGTCGGAGTCCTGGCCGGTTACCAGGAGCTGTGGCTTCACCTCTCTGAGCCCCTTTCTGCCCCCTGAAAAATGAGCTTTGTTTTTCACATACCTACACATCTACCACCAGGTGGATGTGATTTACAGATGCAGAAGTTGAGGATTTGCAAGGCCAGGGACACCGGTGGCGTTGGAAGTGGGACATCCCCTCCCCTTGCTGGGCTGTTCACTGATATCACAGCAAGAAGAGCTGGGGGTGGGGAACATCTTCAGAACTCTAAAGCTTGAAAGGTCCCCCAAGAGCTGGCCATGGTAGTGCAATCTGTAATCCCAGATGCTCAGGAGGCTGAGGCAGGAGGGTCACAACTTCAAGGTAGCCTGGGTATTTACTGAGACCCTCTCTGAAAATAAAATTTAAAAATGGTGCTTGCCTAGGATGTGGGAGGCCCTGGGTTTGATCCCCCATACCGCTAAAAATGACCAGCAAAATAAAACAACAGACACCCTGCCCAAAGGGGAGGCTTCCTTCCTCACAAGCAGCCAGGACCTCCTAGGTGAGGTTCAGCTACCAGGTGTCCCTCCTGGGGCTGAGCCCCACTGCTGGGGAGCAGCACTGCTGTCCTCTGCTCTCGTCCTGGGAACAAGGCCCTTTACTCCTCCGGCCTTCACTGCCCGACCCTCCCACCCACGTGTCAATGCCCCAGGGCCCTCCCCTCCCTTGGCTGGCTCAGCTCCAGCTGCTCTGGCCTCCTGGCAGATCCGCCTCAGGGCCTTTTCACGTCCTGCCGCCTGCTGTCCTGGCTCCAGGTTTTTGTCCTCTCTTTGCTTGGATCTTTTCTCGTGTCGCACCTTCGCTGGGGCTGTTTCTCTCTTTTTCTCTAGGAATTTAACCTAGCACTGAGCTACAACTCCAGCTCTTTTATTTTTATTATCATTATTAATCATTAATTATTATTATTACTACTGACATAGGGTCTCACTATATAGCCCAGCCGGCCTCAAACTTCTAAGCTTCCTGCCTCAGCCTCCCAGCACTGGCATTACAGGTGTGTGCCACCGTTGGCTAACGGGTTGTGCGTCCCGGCTCCGGCTCCCTGCACCTTGCCTTGCTTTTCCTCATGGAACGTAGGACTGTCTGCCATTAACTTCTAGGGCCTATTTGTT
>PVLA01003010.1:41451-234312 GCA_004027455.1 Hydrochoerus hydrochaeris
GGGAAGGGAAGAACAATGCGAGGGGACTCCTGGCCCTGTTATCAGACATGGCCCCCAGGAGCCTGGGCTCCGGGACTGATGGGTAGAAGGTGAGGGAAGAGGAGAAAGCAGGGCTGGAATGAAGAGATTTGCCTACACCTTAGAAAAAGCTTTCTGGAGGGCAAAACTGTGCAAAGACGGGAGGGGCCTTCTCAGGAAGGGCTGTGCTCCCGTCACCATGAGGAGGCAGAGGAGGCCGGCAGCCCTGGAACCAGAACAGGCCTGGAACAGGGAGCCGTGTGAGGGTCCTCTGAGGTAGAGGTGGGCCAGGCCTGGCACCTTCTGGAAGGGGGTCACATCTGTCAGGGTCCAGGCAGGTAGAAGCTTGTGGCTCCAATCCCAGTCCAAAAGTTGCTGGGATTTGGCCAAGTGGCCATGTTGGGAGTCTGGACCCCACTACCACAGGCCAGGCCTGGGCGACAGGAAATCGCGTTGCTTGGGGACCCAAAGGCCCCCAAGCATGCCCTGGTCCCCACACCTCCCACCGTGGCCTCAGGCCTCTGTGCCCGCGCCCATGGGGTTAAATCTCTCCCTGTCTCTCTGTGCTCCAAGTTGTTTTCCAAGCAAGGCAGAGAATGGTTCTCTTGTTACCAACATGGCTTCTGGGCATTGGGTAATGCGCGCCCTCTTCTCCCTGCCCCGCACCACAAAGGGACCTTTTGTTCCTCTCCCGGCCCCTCTCTCTGGCTCTTCCCCGACCCCCCACCCCCCAGCTCCCCCCGCCCCACGCTTCCCACCCATTCTGCACCTCTGGGCTTTGAGGAGTGACCATGGCCTGGCCGTGGCGCCCTCTTGCTCCTCAGGCGCCCTGGGAGGAGAAGAGACCTTGGCGGCCGTGGCGGCCATCTTGAGAGTCGCCCTTGCAGGCCGCTCCCTGGCCTGTTTGAGGGCCACACTGGGGGTGTCTAGGCATTAAGGAGATGGGCTGAGGCCTACGTCCTGTCCTCCAAGGGGAGGAGGGTCCTTCCTCTGCCCAGGCACCCCAGGCCGGGCTATTCCCTGACAAGAGAGTCCCCATCTCGGGAGGTGGAGATGGAGCTTATGGGGTCTGTCCCCAGTCTGGTGAGCTGGGCCTGAGCGACTCCTCCAACCCCCAACCTTTCTAGAAAAAGCCCCTGAATAGACCCTACTCTGTGGGAACACCCACCGCCATCCAAGGCTCCAGGCAAAACCAAAGTCAAACTGATTGGAATTCTGCAAAATGAAACAGAATGTGCCCAAGACGGGAATGTCAGGAAGCTGGCCAGACAATGGAGTGTCTGCTCTCTGAGACGACAGTGTGTGTCACTGACCCCTCCCATGGCCCTCATAACCGCCCGGCAAGGCCCGCAGGGAAGGGCGGGAGGGTGATGTCATTTTCTGGATGAAGAAACTGAGGCATGGAGAGGCTGTGTAGCTAAGACCGGGAGCCCACCAAGCTGACCCCCAACCCTGCCCTTCTCTTGGCAGGGCCACCTTGGGAGTTGAGGACACATGAGTAAATCCCAGCCCGGAAGCAGAGCCCCGGGGAGTGCTCTGCAGCACCCTGAGCATCCGGCCACTCCTGCATCTCTCCCCAGCCCTCTGGTGCATCGAAGTGACTGCTCGTTAAGCACGGCTGGGAGCAGAGCGCGTGTCACTCGCTAGCGGTCATGGTACTGGGCGGGCAGAACCTGAAGGTGGGCTTGGGGGTCAGGAGAACCTGAAAGCGAGCTTGGGGGTTTGTAGGTGAGGGCAGAGGGATGAGGGTGCAATAGTCAGAGTCGGAGCAGCTCAGGCTGCAGGAGAGAGAAACCTCTTGTGTTGCAAGATGGACACGGGAATCTCTAGGGCTTCTCCCCTGGCCGGAAGTCAGGGAATGACAGAGAGGGTGGAAGCAGCTGTCGCCCTGTAGGAGAGGAGGTGGACGGTGGCCCCAAAGAGGCCTGGGCCGTGACAGGAAGGGAGAGGGACAGTGTGGGGGCCAGGCTCGGCTCTGCGTGGGTCCACACCTCTGTGCTGATACTTTGTGGATGCGCGGGAGGCGCCGTCGGGGCACGCGGCAGGGAGTGGGGTCACGCGTGTCTTGTTGTCCAGGAGAGAGAGGACAGTGACGGTGATTCTCAAGAGCTTCGGGTCTGTGTACATTTCTCTTTTTTGGAGTCAGAGCCTCACTAGGTAACCTGGGCTGCTCTTGAACTCATGATGTACCCCAACCTTGCCTTGAACTTCTGGTGACAGTCAGGACAGGCCAACTACAGGCACAAGAGGTAGAGGAGCAGCTGTGGGGGCCGGGAGCTCGGGGCTGCTGGCCGAGGGCGCAGGGTTTCTTTTGTGGTGTGACACACAAAGGTCACAGGTCTCTGCTATTGCCCTGCACACCCCTGAATTATGTGTGTTTTCAATGTGTGGATCACAGGACATGGGAACCACGTCTCAATAAAGATGTTCCTTACCAAGCCAGTGGCCACCTGTAATTCCACCTACTCAGGAAGCTGAAGCAGGAGAGGGTGGTGGGCCACTTGCTCAGCATGGATTAATCCTTAGCTCCCCCCCCACACACACCCCAAAACAAAAAAACCCATTATGGGGCACGCTGAGGTCATCATGGTGTTATGGGGGAGGAGAGAAGAGCGCAGTCAGGCCCTGCACACAGGTGGGAGCGTTTTATTTTATTTTACTTTATTTGAGATAAAGTCTCACCATATTGCCCAGACTGGCCCTGAACTCCTGGGCTCAAGCGATCCTCCTGTCTCAGCCTCCTTAGAAGCTGGGACTAGAGATCTGTGCCCCCAGCCTGATTCCAGCTGATTTTTGGAGTTTTATTACCTATAATTTAGAGTGTTTTGGGGGAGGGGGGGTAGGAGAAGTCCTCAGTGGCTCTTCTTGGAAGGGCAGAACCCCAAGCATAGGACACCCAACAGCTTGGCTCCTTGGGCGCCTCCTCCGAGGGGCCCCTGGGTCGTTGGCTCTCCAGGAGGGGTGCGGGTGCCCCAGCATTCCTGGTCCCTGTAGGTAATGCCCAGGCAGCACAGATGTCATGGTCACCATCAGACCCAGGCCTGGCTCTTCACCCTACATCCCAGCTGGGGGGACAGGGCAGAGAGAGCGCCCAGGTGAGAGGGTTCCACGCTGTGGAGCCTGTGCCCCAGAGCTTTGGTGGGAGCATTTGGGAGGGGAGGCAGTGTAGACGGCAGTCCAGGGGGTGGTGTGGACAGCTCTAGGGCTGCCTGCTGGGGAGCGGAGGGGCCGAGGGTAGCGGCCTAAGGGGCTTTGCACCTTCCCAGCCAGCGAGGAGAAGGCAGTGGGAGAGGCAGTGAGCTGAGAGGTGCCAGGGCCCAGGGTGCAGGGGGCTGGTGACAGAGGTTGAAGGCAGGGTCCGTTTGCAGGGGGGGGCAGGGGCTGCTGTCTGCCAACCTCTCCTCTCTGCATGAGGGGTGGGGAGGTATGGGGCTTGTGGGGTCTCCACTGAGAGCCCTAGAAGAAGACGGAGGGGTGAGAGAGAGGAGAACCAGTGGACAGTCCCTTCTCTTCTAAGCCAGTCACATGTCCTTGGCCAGGGCAGCTGGGGGCCTGACCTCCATGGGCTTCCTGTGGTTTACAGATGGGACCAGCCTGGTCCCGGACAGCTGTCACCAGCCCACACAGTGTGGATGCCAAGGGGAACTGGCAAGGACAGAGTCACGCCACTGGGGGCTGCCAAGCCGCCGCCAGCCTCACCACGATGCCCAGCACACAGCAAGGCTGCGGCTGGGCAGTGTCTGCTGGCTCCTGGCAGATGCTGGACACTTTCCTCCCCAGCCCCAGGGCACCAAGGCTCCAATGCCACCCGCCAGCTCTGCTCCCGAGGGACACTGGGGCTGAGACGCTCAGGCCTGCAGCGCTCCGAGCTGGTCCCTGGCGTGGGGCTATCCCCACCCTGCACCGGATCAGGCACTGGTGCCCGAGGGAGGCCCTGTGTCTATTTGAGTGACCCTGTGTTAAAGTGAACAGGCTGCAAGTACAGAGCCACACCCAAAGGTGTCTGTCCCCTTGGGTGTAATCGTGAGAAATGGCCATGACATTAACTGCGAGCAGAGAGCCCTGGAGAAACGAGTCATGTCGTGGTGATGTGATGAATATGAGACCTCTAATGACAGGGGCAATGTGTGCAGTGTACCCTTAGCTAGGTTATCAAATGATGTGTGTAAGCTCCAATAACTCCGATAAAACAACAGTAACAAAAACCCATATGCTGTGAGCTCAATTCATTAAAAAATGTGTAGAAAAAAACCTAAAACACAGAAAAATTAAAACCTTCATTTTAGGATGGCAGAATTTGAGTGATTTTTAAACGTTTAGTGATTTGTCTGTTATTTTTATTTTGAGACAGGGTTTTGCCATGCAGATCAGGCTGGCCTTGAACTCACTCTGTAGCCCAGGTTGGACTCAAACTCGCAGCAATCCTCCTGCCTCAGCCTCCCGGGTGCTGGGATTATAAGTGTGCATCACTGTGCCTGGCCAGTGTTTTGTCTTTTAACATCTTTCCAAATTTCTACAATAAATGCTTTCAAATTTTAGTTACAGGAAATGAAGGTAAAGTGTGTGTCCCACTTTTTTTCTTCCTCCTCCTCTTCCTCTTCTTCATCTTTCTTTCTTTCTTCTTCCTTTTTTTTTCTGAGACGGGGCTTTACCACATAGTCCGGGCTGGCCATGAACTCACTATGTACCCCGGGCTGGCCTTGGTGACCCTCTTGTCTCAGCCTCCTGAGTGCTGGGATTACAGGCATGCACTACCTGGACCAGCTTCGTGTCCCACATTTAAGAGAGAGCCTGATGTCTCTGGAGAGCCCCCTGACAGGGTTCTCGGAGTGTGTTTCTGCGTTTTCAGCTTGAGGCAAGGAGCTTCAACCAGTGAGGAAAGCAGAAAGCCCAGTTCACCCACAGGGTCTGCTTCTGTCCCCTAATGAGTCCCTGTTAGGCTCCCCAGTGCCAATAGGGCTCCTTGAGGCGGCTGTGAACCAGGTCTCCGCTGTGCAAAAACGCTTTCCTGTTATTCACTGAAACCACCTCTGCACGTCTGCCCACCTGCCCTATCCCAGGAGCCTGACAATGCCCTGGTTCCTGCATCAGAAGCCGCGGGAGGTGGGCCTGGCACCCAGCAGAACTGCAGGCCCCAGGGAGCTCGGGCAGATCCATACAGGCCTGCAGGGGCCTCAGTTCACAGAATGACCATTGCCCAAGGCCACCTGCTGCCTGGCGAGCTCAAAGGCTCCGGGCCAAGTGGGAGAGGGCCAGGCTGCCCAGGAGGCTGGGCTGGGCCAGGACAGCCTGGTGCCAGGTGGCCTCAAGGGGATGGGGAGAGGATGGTGGGTGGGAGGCAGGGATAGCGGGGCCTTCAGCAGGTCAGAGCCCACCACAGAGGCTGGCCAGGGACACTGAAGCCGGGAGGGTGGCCCAGTGGCTCTCAAAGGCCTGCAAGGACCCTTCTCCAAGGAGGAAGAATGGGGAGGTGGGGGACAGCTCCTGGGGTTGGGCCATCTGTCAGCCCTGAGCACAGTGGGTCAAAAACCCCTGACCCAGCCCCACTTGGTCACTTCCTCTGGAGGGCTGGGGGAGGGGTGCGGGGTGCAGATGGGGCAGGAAGGGAGGGTTTCTGGGAAGCCTCCCTTTTCAGAGGGGTTCCAAAGTGCTGGGCCCTGACTGGTCTCAGGGTCACAGCTCTCCCATCCTCTGCAGCTGCTTCCCGGGTCCAGCAGTGCCTCCCACCTTCTGTCACCCTTGGGAGAACCCCCGGCCCAACTGCTTCCAGCCAAAGCAGTATACAGGAGGGGACGGAGAGGGCCCCTGGGAAGAGAAGGAGAGACCCCAAGCAATCTACAAGGTTCATTGAAAGGAACCAGCCCTGCCCGTGGCATGAGAAGCAGAACCTAGCAAACACCCAGATGGGCATGCATGGCGACACACGCTTATAATCCAGGAGGCTGAGACAGGAGGGTTGCCATGAATTCAAGGCCAGCGGAGCCTACATAGCAACCCCATCTCAAAAATCAAAAACAAACACACACAAACAAAAAAAATAGCAAAACCAACCCCATGATGCCTCCTGGTGCTTTTCTTGAGCTTGACCACGCTGGGTCTGTCTTAGAGAGCCAAGGCCCACTGCCCATCTGGAAATCTTCTCATCGTGTGAACAAATTCAGGCAGAGAAGTCATGTGAGCACCTAGGCCCTGGACACAACATGTAGATGTGATACAATGTGTCCGCACACTCAGGAGGACCCAGGGAGCCCCGGAGCACTGGGAAAAGTATCTGGGCGGCCCAGCACTGTCTTGTTCTTAAAGGAGCCACGGTCTTACCGGGTAACATCAGGGACAAGACGAGCCTTCACCCCGAATCTACCCAGCATCGCACCTAAGGTCCTTGTGGGGACAGGAGGCTTGCAGATCAATCTCCAAAACAAAACAAGTTGCAAGGATCAAAGAGGAGGAAACCAAACTGGCATTACTTACAGGTGTTTCATTGTCTACATGGGAAACCCAACATCTACAGGCAAACGGTTACAACTATGAAAAAAATGTCGCTTGGAGGGCTGGGGATTTATTTAGCTCAGTGGCTAAGGTCGTGAGTTTGATCCCCAGTACTCCCCCCAAAAAAGTAGCTCGGATACAGTTAAATCAAATAGCTGTCAAAAAATCTAGCTTGGTGCAGTGGTGCATGTCCATAATCCCAGTTACTCAGGAGGCTGAGGCAGGTGGATCACAAGTCGAGGCCAGCCTGGGTAACTTAGTGAGAATAAGGCCCGGGCGTGTAGCTCAGCATTTTCTGGGTTCGTTCCTCAGTACCACAAACAAAACAACTAATTACAGTTACAACATGGAGGCACCTTGAAAATATTTTGCTCAATGAAAGAAGACACAAAAGGCCAAGTGTTAAATGGTTCCATTTATGTGAAATGTCCAGAACAAGCAAATCCAGAGACAGGAAGTAGATGAAAGGGCACCAGGGGCTGAAAGAAGGTGGTGGGAGGAACCAGGCTGGGGAGAAGTCTCTGCAGATTCGATGAACGCCTTCCGGAAGCAGGTAATCTTGTAAATATACTAAAAAACCACTGGCTGAATCATACACTTTAACTATGGAAAACTTAGATTCAGTGTGTAAACTGTATCAATAAAAAAGTAATTGCAAAACAGGGTGTAGTGGCACAGGCCAGTAACCCCAGTACCTGGGAGGCTGAGGCAGGAGGGTCATTGTGAGTTCAAGATCAACCTGAGCTACATAGTGTATTAAAGACCACCTTGAACTGCATAGGGAAACCCTCTCTCAAAAAGACACACACATGCACACATGCACGCATGCACGCGCGCGCACACACACATGAAAGTAGCTGCATTTATAAACATCAGTGCCAACAAAATATAATTTCCATTTATAACAAAAAATTAAATCTGGGGCTGGGGGTATATCTTGGTGGCACAAGTGCCTGGCTGGAAAGTGCAAAGTCCTGAATTCAGTACCAAATTCCCAGCACCAAAAATAAAATAAAATAAATCTGATAAAATATTTACCAAGATAAACATAAGCTGTTATGAATTTGCAGCCACCCTGCAAAATAGTATGGGGAAAAACAAGAACCAAACCCTAAACATCTGGGCATGGTGGCACATGCCTATATTCCCAGAGCTCTAGGAGGCTGAGGCAGAAAGATCGCAAGTTCAAACCCAGCCTGCAAAACGTAGGAGAATTAACCAAGATCCTGTTGCAAAATAAAAAATACAAAAAGGGCTGAGGATGTAGCTCACAGCAAAAGTTCAGGGTTCAATTCTCAGTACCAAACCTGAAGCACTAAACACACAGTGAATGTATACTCGGCAACAGTAGCGCTCTGGGGCACTTATCCGGTGGAGGGGGCCACACACATTTACGTGATTGGCAGGGCTGCTGTATGTGCCTTAGTTAAACACCGGTAATAGCCTAAAAGGCCTTTCATGAGTTGCTGGTTACATATCTTCCACGCATATTGCAGAAGACTGCTCAGCAGTAACAGAACAAGCTCCATCCGTGGAGGTCCAGACGGAGCTCCAGGGAATTACTCTGGAGGGAAAAAGCTCACCTGGAAGTTCTTCATGCTAGGTGCTCTCGTTAGCGTGACGTTCTTAAAATGACAAAGCCAGAGACTCGCACAGAGCAGTGGTCACTAGAGACTGTGGGGAGACGGCTTGGTGTTGGGTTAGAAAGCCTCGCTACGCTCCGGTTTGCACATCTGAGAATTTCCTTGAGAGACAGAGGAACACCTCAGTGCAGAGGCAGCCAGCAGCGGGAGGAGTTGGTCCTACCACAGCCCCTGTGAGTTTTCCGCGGAGCTTCCCAAGCGGATTCCGAACCCAGCAAGAGAAGGCAGATCACACAGGACCGGTGAGGTGCCCCATGGCGGGCAGGGGCCTTCAGCTGCCCAAGGGCACGGCCCGTCTAGGGCTCAGCCTGGGTTGGGGTGCTGCACAGGTGGGAGTCGCACCCCTGTGAGCTCCGCAGGCAGGTGTGGGGCAAGGCAGGACGGGGCCTTGGCATCACCTTCCCGGGGGTTCCTGGCGCCTTCCCACAGGGCTGGCCCCGCTCTTCGCCTCCCAAGGCCCCATTTTACACTTGAGGTCACTACAGCTCAGAGAACCAGTGAGACCCAAAGTCTTCCCGCTGGCTCTTCCCCATGTGGGCCCCTGTGAGCCACAGGATGAGGTGGAGCAGGGTACCCCGCATTTATCTGGATAACGACTTCCCTGTGGAGTTTGAGAACCTCTGCTAGAGCAAGAGAACGGAAGGGAGAGAGCGGACAGCAAAGACCCAGGGGCCACTTGTCCGCCTCTCCTCTGCATGGCCGCTGAGCCAGGAGAGGGAACAATCGGGCACTGTCCCTGTCCTCCCCATCCCCTGGGGCTCCCACCGGCTTTCATCACTGACCTAACCCAAAGGGCAGGGCACTGGGGGGCAGAGGGGCAGGGGGAGGTCAGAGGTCAGCCATGACATGCCAAGCTGGGCCAGGAAAAGAGCTGCTTAGGGGGTGCTTGTGGCGGTGGGGGATCTCAAGGATCCACAGAGGCCCACGCCCCACCCTGGCTGAGGTGGACACCCAGGGGTGGGGGCCGCTAGGTACCCAAGGGTGGTGGGTCCAGGCCTCCAGTATAGCCAGGGATGGGATGGACTTCTAGGGGTACATCTGCTTCCGGGTAAGTCCATGCCCCTCCCCAGGGCGCACCCACTGCTGCCCCAGTGGGAGCTACTTTCTTGTTCCAGGGAACTCTGGTACCCACAGACTGACTGTCCCCAAGGCTGGCCCACCCCGTCTGAGTTCCCCCACCCAGCTTCTCCCGTGTCCTCTCCTACCTTGCTTCCACCAATGGGCCTCCCTGACTGTCTCAATCTGCCCCCGTATCCAGATCCAACTGCCCCCTCTCCCCACTGCTAGAATCTTCTGTGGGTCCCCAGTGCCAGGCAGATCAATCCTGCTTCCAGCATCTCGGGCTCCACTATGCCTGACCCTTACCTTCCGTCAGTGTCTCAGACAGTCATTCACCTGGCAGATGCCACGGCATGTCCACGCTCGCCAAGCACTGAGCTTGATGTTGGGGAACAGGGGTGACCTCAACGGGTGAGTTCCTGCCCTGGGGAGCTTGGAGGGTGTGTGACAGTGACACACAAGAGGCCCAAGACCTCCCAACCTCCTCTCATGCCCCCCATTAGGTGCCAGCCACGCAGGGGTTCGGCAGGCACCTCCAGGGACCCCCTCAGAGACCCTTGAAATTGCCGCATCTAAAGCAGCAGACACCAGCTCAGTCATCCTCTACCTTCCGTGAAAGCCCCGGGGATTCTGCATCAGCCCTGAGGAGGCAATCGGCCCCTGGAAGTATTTCTCCCACTGACCACCAGATGGCAGCACGTCCTCGGGAATAGGGCTGTCTGGGGCACAGCTGGGCCAGGTGAAGGGTCACCCACCTTCCTGGGCAGACTCAGGCCCCGCAGCAGAGGAAGAGGAGGAGCTGGGAGGGAAGGTCTGCACCCCAGCCCTGGCCCGGCCTCCTGCAGGGGGTGGCTGTCCTCACCTGGTGCCAGTCCCCACGTCGCACCCACCTGGAGGAAGGCGCTCCTGCCTCTCCCCCTTCAGCCCTTGCTGTCCCGCTTTACCCAGGACACTGCAGAAGTGGGGGTCACCAGTCACTGTCCCCCACCTGGCTGTGACTCCCTCTGGGGACTGCGCCTTCTGCCCCAGAACCTTCCTGCCTGCCCTCCCTTTCTAGCTGGGCACCACCAGCATCCTCGTCTGTAGAGAGCACACACTGCCTGCATTCTGGGCCTCAGATGCAGTGGTCCTCAGACGGGTGTTGGTATTGATGTCACCTGCAGCTTTGTGCAAATGTGGCCTCCAAGATTTCTCCTTTCCCAGAGATTCGGATCTGAGCCCAGGAATCTGCATTTGGGATACTCCTCGGGGGTCTCATGGGGAAGGCTCTGTGTGTGTGTGTGTGTGTGTGTGTGTGCGCGCGCGCTGAAGTGGCCCAGCAGCTTTGTTACCCCCAGAGTGACAGTGACTGCCTTGCCATCTGTGCCCTGTGAATCCCTCACACAGTACCTGGGTGCCAGCACCCTTCCTCCGCGTCTTTGTGCCTGTGGTCCTGCTACTCCCTCACTCTCCAGTCTCCCGAGGCTCCCAGACAAAAGGTGACTGTCTCCTACACCCCCGCTGAGACGGCAGTGCCATCCTGGGGTGGCGAGTGACCGCATGTGCAAGCCTGTGGTTTGGAGGGGTCTGTTTATCAAAGACCAGAGTCCAGGACCTCTGCTGGGCCTGATGAGTCCAGCTTTGCGGACAGACCTGAGCCACTGCTGCTGACCCTGTCGGACCTTGTCACTCTGACCCGAGGGGTCAACCGTCTGGACCTCTGTCTGTCCCAGTGACCCCACCTGGGTTCGCAGTGAATCCCAGCTCCTTAACAGCCACACGGTCCCCATGAGCATTTCATCTCCGGCCTGGCGCTGTGCTGGGCCCTGTGGACAGTGCCCAGCAGACAGGACGAGGCTCCCCCCCAGCAGCTTCCTGTCCAGCTGGAAAGACCAGATTAAGGGCTTACTTTGCTGATGGAGCAAGGTCCTTAAACTTTCTCTCCTTTCAAATAAACCTCAGCCCCAACCTGGCTCCCTCAGTCACGTGGAACAGGGTGTGGTCCACCGCTACGAAGATGAGGTGGGCACTGATTACAAAGCCATCTGTTTTCTTTCTGTTTGTCCCAGTGACACCTGTTGATGGCTTCCTAGCACCTACGGAGGATGAGCGCTCCAGGGAGTATGAAAAGTAGGGAAAGGCAACCCAGGAAGCAGAGTGGCAATGAAAGCATTCCAGAGTTTAGCAAGATGCAAACCCTAAGGACCATTTATCACCATCATCACCATCATCATCGTCGTCGTCGTCGTCGTCGTCTTTTAGAGACAGAGTTTCACTATGCAGGTGAGGTTGGCCTTAAACTCAGCCTTCTAGCCCAGGCTGACCTCGAACTCACAGCAATCCTCCTGCCTCAGCCTCCTGAGTGCTGGTAATCAAGGTGTGCACCACCATGCCTAGCCCCTAAGACCCATTTAATTATTCTGCTTTGGGGTCTTCTTGAGGTGCTGGGGTTTGAATTCAAGGCTGGTACCTGCTACACAAGTGCTCTACCACTGAGTTACATTCTCAGCCCTCTAAGCTGTAATCTTTGGGGAGGGGAAGGAAGGGGTCATTTAATTTTTTAAATTTAAAAAACCAAAATGATCATATTGTGCCTTTCCCACTCCTAGGTAACGCCATCATTTTAATAAGCAATCCTGGGATGAAAGAATGTAACCTTTGTCATGAGAACCCTTCACAAAAATAAGCCCCATTCTTTGCCTCAGATCCAAAATCTGACCACTTTGGTTAATTTGGGAGAGGAAGATGCGATGTAATTCGTCCAACAACTGAGTTCTCTGGGAACGTACTCTAGAACTGTTAATGTCACAAAGGTAATCTAAGTGTTCCCACCATGTGAGTAGGGAAATTGAGGCTTAGAGAACGTTAAGAAAGGCTTAAGGGTGTTAAACCTTAATCTTTTTCTTTTTTTGAGACAGTGTCTCACTATGTAGTTCAGGCTGGCCTCAAACCCGGGTGACCCTCCTGCCTCAGCCTCCCAAATGCTGGAATTACAGGTCTGTTCCATCACACCCAGTTTGGCAAGCCCCACTTTTAAGTGTGAAAAAAAATACAGACAAAATACAAGCATACAATAAGTCAACCTCCCTGGAGCCATGAAGGGATGTCACAAGGCAGTATGTGACAAATTGCTGAAGCACTGGTACGAATCACAAGTGCTTCAGGAGCAGAAAAAGGAACACAGTTTGTGCACTGGATGATCTGGGGAGGCTGCCTGGAAGCGGGGGCGTTACAGCTGAACCCGGAAGGTGAGGGGACAAGGCAGAAAAGAGGGACACGGGCACCTTGCCCTCAACCAGGCAGAGACAGGAAGGAGGCTCCAGAGCTCTCTGTGCCATGGGAGTTGTCGGCAGGGACTCACGCCTGTGTCTCTACTTAATCTTGACCTTCACAAATCCCTGTGGATCAAAAGGGTCCCAGCCCCGCCCTGACCATGTGTAATAAAGGGGAAGCCAATTCTCTAAGGCTGTTTCCCTACCTGTACGGTGCAGCTGATGGCCGTGTTCTCCTCCTACAAGGGTGAACTTGAACGTGACCTATCAAGGTGATTCGAACCGCTAAGCAGAGGGGCACCCAGAAGGTCATTGCTATGGGGCTGAGACTTGAAAGAGGGCTTCCCGCAGGGCATGCGCTGTGTGGACGATCCTCACCCACCTGCACCTCTTCATCTTCCGGCATCTTTGCACTCCTGAGGTAGCTGCGGAAGGGTATTAGGTCAGCCTGGCCCATGCCACCTGGAGAAGGTGACATCTAACTTCCTTCAGGGCCCACTCCACACAACAGCAGTGGCAGCAGAGGTTGGTGGAGGAGGAGATTCAGACTCCTTGGCTGAGAAGCATTGACGGCGTTTGCTGAAACTCAGGGATGTGGAGGCTATGTCCTTAGTGAGACCCTAAGTCCTCAGGACTCAAGAGGGAGGTGGGAAGGTGAGGAATCTTTCACCAAATACCATAGAAAGTACCTGTTAGCCGGCCGTGGTTGTGCACACCTGTAATCCTGGCACTCAGGAGGCTGAGGTAGGAGGAGCACCCTGAGCTCAAGACCAGCCTGGAGTACGTAAAGACCCTGTCTCAAAAACAAAACAAAACAAAACAAAACAAAACAAAGCCTCTACTCCATGCTGCTGGCCTGCAGATAGGGAAATCAAGGCACACAAAGGAAAGGTAACCCGCCTGTCTGATCGGTCCTGAAGACACCTGTCCTGCCTCCTACTTTAATGCTGATGTTCAAAGGGCATTGGGATCTCAGGGACAAGATCTGGATTTCCTACCCGCTGTACACGGCTCTGGACAAAATCACTTCCTCTGTCTGGCACTCAGCTTCCTCATCTGCAAAACTAAGATTGGGATGGGACCTCAAAGGGCCCCTCCTGCCAAGACACTGTCATGCTAGTACAGCAGTCACAGGCTTTTCCTAGGACGAGGTGGCGAAGGTGTAACAGGTAAGACCTCGAGGTTTGTAATCTACGGAACTTCGCCGGAGGTAACCTCAGTCTCGGGATGCTTTCGTTGCCTAGGCAACCGCTGGGGGCAGCGTGGTCTCCCCAGCGTGCCGCTGAGAAAGCTGGGAAAAACCTGCCCTTCCCAAGATGGCGGCAGAGCTAGGGCAAGGGGCGGGGTTAAGCGCTTTCAGCCTGTCCAGACCTTCCTTTGTTTCCGCTTTTTCACGCTAACGGGAGCGTCCACCAATAGTTGTTCTGTTTCCTGGTTTGAGAGTCCCGGGAGCGGGAAGGAAAGCGTTGCCTGCTAGTGTTGGGGCAAATACCCACGGGGGGAAGGCAGGACTTCCGCCTCCTCCCGGAAGTGACGTAATAATCGCAGCCACCGCCAGGTGGAAAAGGCAGGTGGGTTCAGGTGCCAGCCTGGCCCGGGCCCGGCTCTGGGACTGACTCTTCCGGTCATCGACACCGGCAGCTCCCAGGGGCCTGGAGACCCGTGGGCCGGGCTCTGGCATCTGAGCTCATCGCCCTGGCCTGGAGTTCTCCTCCCCTGTACCTAGTAAGGATCATCTACCCACCTCCGCCACTCCGAGACTCCCCGCTCCCCGAGCCCAGGGCAGAGGAGGAGGGACCTGCCGGCAGGTGGCGGCGGTGGGGGGAGCTCGGGCTGGCACCCGGGCAGTTCGGTCCCCTGAACCCCCTGCTCCTTTCTCTCCCGGATCCAGTTCCCCATTCCCCCACCGAGCTGGGCAGTTAGCCAGCCCATCTCAACTCTCGGAACCATGTTTGCAGACTTGGATTATGACATCGAGGAGGATAAACTGTGAGTATTTTTGCACCCCACGTCCTGGGAGTTCAGGAGTCGCAGGTTCTTGTTTCCTGGGACTTCATTTCCCCCCATCCTTGCTTCTCAGCAGGTGTCCCGAAGCAGAAATAGATCCTGCCTTTCCAGAGGCTCATCATCAATAGGGGCCTTGGACGGATTTATCAGATAATTACGATTCAGGGCCCCAAGGAAAGCTGATTGCACGATCAGTGACAAGAAGAGCAGAACGGATGGAGCAGTGCTTCTGCTGGGGTGGTTAGGGAAGGCTGCTCAGAGGAGGTGGGGAGGGAGCCAGTTTTGAAGGATGAATGGGACAGCCATAAACATGCCTTCCTCCCCATAGGTAATTAGCAGGGCAGGTTTTCAAAACTTAAGTTTGCCTGCTCATTAGAATATATTCTCGGAACAAGGACTTGTTTTTCTGTGTCCTCAGCACTTAGATGCCGGCCAGCATAGGCGTTAGCAGATGTTTTTTGATCAGATAGGCTAAGACATGGGATTCTTTACCATAAAAAAGTTAATTTATAGTAAAAACTGAGAGATAATTGAATGAAGTAATTGAGGGATGGCAGGAGGGTGTTAAGAGGGGATGACTTCCAGAGGAGGTGGCTATTATGTTCCATACACACCTGAGAAGGTGACAGGGACAGAGCCTGGCTGGATCTCAGAGTTTGAAGGCAATGGAGGGAAGGGAGTGTTTTATGCTGGGCCTGCTCTGGGCGAGGCTGACCTTGGTGCCTCATGGGTGGTATTAGGAGCTCTGATAAGGCAGGCTTGGTGCCACTTTATGGGAGAAGCAGCTGAAGTCTGGAGAGGGCGACTTAACCCAAGCCCCAGGCAGTAAATGGCACAGCTGGGGTCAATGCCACATCTGCATGACTCTTAGGAGCTGTGAGTTGTGTATTCCAGCACAATTGCTGTCGTTCTGGCTGAGTAAGGATGGGAAAAGACTGCAGCTTTGGGGGCTCAGGCTTTGGAGCTCCGCCTCCCACCCTTTCCTCCAGAGACTCACCACACTCACTTCTCTTTCTAGTGGGATCCCCACTGTGCCTGGGAAAGTGACCCTGCAGAAGGACGCCCAGAACCTGATCGGCATCAGCATTGGAGGGGGGGCCCAGTACTGTCCCTGCCTCTATATTGTTCAGGTACTGGGCACTTTGGAGGCGGGGCTGGGGTCCTGGGTAGAGTGAGTCGCCTCCTTCTTTGGGCCTGACAGAGGCTGTCATTCTCCCACTCTGAAAAAGTGCCACCCTCAGCAAGGCCTCTGCCCACCCACTCTAAGCAGGGGCTTGCCCTTGTTTTTCTGTGCCATCCCAGGCCCTTCTCTGCCTTCCTGGGCCGTATCTCTGTCTGTAATCATTTGCTTGTCACTCGTGGTACCTCTGGCTGCTCTGCCAGACTTGGTGTCATGAGGACAGGTTGCAGTTTGTTTTTCCACTGTAGTTAGTGTGGGGTGTGCCCAGCATACACTGGACACTCCATAAAAATGTCATTAGTGAATCTACCAAGATGCCAGCCGCGGGTGCTTAACCAAGCAAAGAGGGAAGACTGTGAAGTGACTGAGCTCGGACACCAGGTGTTCACCAGCAGGTTCCTTTTCCTGTCAGAGAGGAGAGTGAGGCTGGGAAATGCGCAGGCGTAAGCATCTTTAGGCTCTTGTGAAAATCCAACAAATTCAAATAGCACCTTGCTGGGCACTTGAGAAGCAAGTACAAGTGGCAGCTGCTCTTCCTTCCATGTAGTTGTGCATTTTCCCAGATGTGCTGCAGGTGATAATGGGCAGCTTCGTGGTCCCTGCTGAGGCAGCTGGCCTGGTGATATGTCAGCTGCGCACAGGAGTGGGGACAGGCCTTCTGTGAGGCCTCCTTCACTATGCAGCTAGTCAGTCAGTGACTTCTGTAGCCTTGGGAGGACCTGGGTTGGACTTTGCTGTGACCCTCCTAGCTGAGTAACCCTTGGTGGCACATGGAACCCTGAGGTCCCTGAGGCTCCTGCCTCCTCCAGGCCTGGCCTTGCTGCCACGTGCCTGCTCAGCTTCTCTGCCAGCCCTGCCCCTCGGTTAACACCTGGGGATCAGATTTGTGGTCTGAACTGCAATTTTCCTGCCCCTGGGGGCTGAATCCATACCAGGGCCACAGATGTTTTATTCGGGAACTCTTCTCTCAGTTCCTGGCCGGCTCCTGGAGGCTCTGTGGATAAACAGATGCGGGAAGTGCGTCCCCAGTCTTGCGGAGCGCTGCTGCTGGTGGAGATGGCTCGGTGGTTAATGCTTTGAGTTATTTTCTTTGCTTGGTTTTTCCTTCTCCTCTCTCTTCTCCTCCTCTCTCTTCTTCCTTCCCTTCTCTGTCTTCTGTTTTCTGTTTTGCTTTTTGTTTTCTCATTTGCATTCTCCTCCTTGGGACACCTGTGATCACAGTGTCACCCCTTTCTCACCCTGTTCCATCTGTCCCCCACCCAGGACCCTCCTCTGCCGTGTCTTCTTTTGGGGTCCTTGTCTCAGGGGGTCACTTTGTTGGTTTACATCTCCATCAGGGTGCAGAACGTCCCCCTGTGGCTTTCTGAGAAAAGGCGCATGGAAGGTACACTTTTTTGGACATCGTTTGTCTCTGAAAATGTCAACATTTTATCTTTTTTGGGTCACTGTTAGTCGCCTGCTCCTGCCCACGGACATTTTGCCTCATTGAATTCAACAATCAACAACAGCAATCGGCAGCAGCTTGGGAAATGAGCTTCACTAGTCCATGGCGTCACCCCGCATGCGCTGCCATCAGCACACACGGTCCCTCCTCCATCGGGCCCTTACATGCGGTGCCCATGTCTGTCTGGACTCTGGAACTTCTCTCTACCCTTGGCGTCCCGGGGCACCGTGATGACAGCCGCTGGTTGGCTGTGATGGGTCCCAGAGGACGGCTTCGTCGGGAGCGCTGGGACCGTCTCTTCCTGGAGGTCCACGTGCTGTTCCTGGGTGACAGCCTGCCCTCTGTGGTCTCTGCTCTTGCTGTTTAATTTTGGTAGAACTTAGCATCTCAACCTTTTCTTCCCCCTCTGCTGGGGTTCAGCAGGCTTCCCACAGGCTGGACAAACACTCTACTGCGATTTCTTCATCCTGCCCATGTCGAAATATACAATTTGTTGATATAAAACGATTTGTAATGTTATACACCTGTCACCACAACCTGCCTCCCAAATCTTCATCTTGTAAAACTGGATCTTTGCACCCATCAAATACTAACTCCCTGCTCCTCTCCCCTAAGCCCCTGGGAACCTCTTTTTCTACTTTCTTCTCTTTCTCCATTTTTTTTTTTTTTTCATCTTTTTCTTGAGACAAGGTTTCACTGTGCAGTTCAGGTTGGCCTTGAACTCACACAGCAATCCTCCTGCCTCAGCCTCCTGAGGGCTGGAATTACAGGCCTGCACCACCACACCTAGCCCTTTTCTACTTTCTGTCTCTAATTTCAGCTGCTTTGGGTACCTCACATAAACAGTCATGCAGTTTTGGTTTTTATTGTTACTGGCAGATGTCACCGAGTACATCTCAAGATGTACACCTTGGATTCACTCTTGGTGTAGTGAGTGTCAAAATTTCCTTCCTTCTGAGGCTGAGCGTTACTCACTGTGGAAGGGCGCATTGTGGTTGGGCTGCTTCCACTTTTGAGCTGTTGTGAGTAATGCTATTGCGAGCCTGACCATTCGCATAGCTGAGACCTTGCTTTCACTACTTTGGGGTCTGTACCTGGGTGCAGAATTGCTGAGCCATGTGGTGAATCTAGTTCTAATTTCCTGAGGAGCCGCCATACTTTCTCCACCATTTTAATTCCCACTCACGGCACAGTAGGGGGCTCGTAGCTATATCTCCCCAACAGCTGGGCCATTTTCTATATGGATTTTTTAATAGCAGCACCCTCGTGGGTAGGAGGCGCCTTTCATTGTAGTTTGGGTTTGCATTTCTCTAATGCTAGTTTAGCTGCAAGTCTTTATTTTTTTATTTTTTACATTTTATTTAAAGAGAAAAAAAGCAAAACAGAAAAAGGAGTAGAAACAATACAGAATTTCAGAAAAACATAAACAGTAAGAAATCACTAGTTGATAAATTACATACTGTCTTCTTAGACATAAGTTACAAAATTAAAGCATACAAAGTGGACATTCAAACAGTGAGGCTGCAAACAGTTCTGTTCAAGGATGGAATAACAACTTAGCAACATTGTTATCAATCCTACACACTTAAACATACATGCAGTTATAGCCTTTAGAGCACTTTCTGTTCCTCCTTTTACATTTTAAGTCCATTATCTGTTTAGTTATATCCTGTTTCAGGTTGCTCAGTACCTTACTGACCTGTATTATTGTTATTATTTACTTTTCAATCACCTTATATTATTCTGTTGCTTTGTTTTTGAGGTCTCATCCATGCGCCATGGATCAGCTTTGGTGTAGTAGGGAGGTTCCCCCCCCCCCAGGCATTTTGTTACTTTGTTATCTACTTTTTTTTAAGGTAGCAAAATACAGCAGAACAAGACAGAACAAACCCATGCAAGGCAGTGTAGTGAAATTGGCACAGAACCTCACAGCAGGTCACCAAGACAACAGCAATAGGCACAATAGTACATCTGTTCGGTTCACATTAGCTGTCCTTTCATTCAGGTAGAGCAAAATGGAAGGAAATATAAAACTTATAAAAACAGAATATTGAATACAGCAGTACCATTAATCAAAACTGAGCAAAACAGTGATGAAAATATTTGTCTTCAAAGAGATGGTAGAAGGAAATCCCCCTTACTTGCACACTGCATATGTTCATCCTCCCAAGAGATACCCAGACCTCCGGCTCCCACTTGCTAAGGGGTTGGGGTGGGGGTGGGGAGTTGTGTTTGAGGTCTGATTCTTTGCACCGGCAGGCCCAGCCGCTTACCAGGGCGGCGAGCCAGCTGCCTGTTCTCCCAGCGCTCCAAGTTCCAACATGATGCAGAGCTCAGGAATCGCTGATAGTTCTCGCCCTGGTGCGCTGGTGGCTGGTCGATGCTGCAAGTCTTAAGTACTTTGTTGGTCATCTGTGTATCTTCTGTGAAGAAATGTCTGTTCTAGTCATTTGCCCATATTGTATTTTATTTATTTATTCCTTTATTATTTTAGGCAGTCTCTCTGTGTGGTTCAGACTGGCCTCAAACTCAGGTGATCCTCCTGCCTCAGCCTCCCAAGTGCTGGGATTACAGGCATATGCCACCAGACCTGCCTGTTTGTGCATATTTTAATTAGGTTCTATAGATTTTTGTTATTTGGAATGCTCTATATATTCTGGGTATTAGTGACTTATTAAATATGCAATTTGCAAATCCCATCCCGTTGGCACTTTTTTACTGTCAACTTTTTTTTTTCTGACCATGTCTTTTGATGCACAAAGTTTTAAAAGTTTTCATGAAGTGCAGTTTGACTATTTTTTCATTGGTGCCTGTAGCTTGGTGTCATATTCAAGAAATCATTGCCAAACCCAGTGTGGTGAAGCTTTTACCCTGGCTGTAGGTCTTGTGTTTAGACCTCTGACTGTGTGCCTGGGCGTTAGTCCAGGCGAGGGTCTGCCTCCATGCCTGTGTGTGTGGTGGCATCCTTTTCACAGCAGCTGTCGCTAGGGAGACTTTCCTCCCCCCATTGAATTTCTCAGCACCTCCATTAGAAAACCCTTTGAGCCTAAGCACAAAAGTTCACTTCTGGGCTCTCTATTCTATCTCATCAATCTCTATAGCTCTCTCGATGATGTTATAGTTTTCATTCCTGTGTAGTAAGTTTTCAAATGAGGAAGTGTTTGCTTTCCAGCTTTGTTCTTCTTTTTCTAAGATCTTTTTGGCGATTCAGAGTCTCCAAAAATTCCATGTGAATTCTAGAATTTTTCCATTTCCCTAAAAAATCAGTGGTGTTTGATAGCGATTGACCTAATCTATAGATTGCTTTGGGTGAGTATTAGCATCTTAACAATGTGAAATCTTCCATCCACGATCTTGGATGTCTTTCCATTTACTTGTGCTTTCTTTAATTTCTTGGATCAGTGCTTTATAGTTTCTACACCACAAGTCTCTCAGCACCATTATGTTGTTTTTGGTGTGATTCTACAAGGTAGGAGAAAGAATTATCTTTTTTTTTTTTTTTTTTTTTTTGGTACTGGGGATCGAACTTGTGACCTTGCACTTGCCAGGCAAGGCGCTTATGCCACTGAGCTAAATCCTTGGAAATGTTCATTTTAATTATTTCATTTTTTCCTTTATATATATATCTATATGTGTGTGTGTGTGTGTTCTAGAAGGTAGGAAAAACAAATGTTTAATTATTTCATATATATGTATACACATATACATAACAGACACAGTGGTACCTTGGCTCACAAATGCTTTGGTTTGCAAACAAGCGTTTGGCAAACTTTTGGTTTTGCTTGTGACACTGCATCAGTTGACGAACATGACCACTGCCCTCTTTTCCAGAATTGTGGAACCAATTAAGCGTGCAAACTGAGGTACCACTGTATATGTGGTGCTTTTTGTAGCAGATGTAGAAACTGAAAGTAACGTAAAAGGACTTAATACCAGAATGAGCGCCCATAGTTTGGGTGTCTCTCCCACGGTTTTGTTTGAATGTAGTTTGTGATTGAGTGATTTATACTCAATCTAGAGTATCGCAGAACATTAAAGAGAGGAGGCAAGGAGATAAGAGTTCAGGGGCTGGGGATTTAGCTCAGCGGCATAAATGCCTGCCTTGCAAGTGCGCGGTCGTGAGTTTGATCCCTGGTACCAATAAAAAAAAAAAAGTTTAATAAGTGGGAGGGCATGGAGGGAGTCACCTCAGAGAAGGCTGTGGCAGCTCCTTGCAGACGAAGGGCAGGTTCTGCCTGATACAGGCTCTGATGGGGGAAGTCTCTGGGGACTGGTGTGAGCTGATTTCTTGGTGAGAGTGCAGGGGATTGGGTAAACCTTTACATTCCTGAGCCTTGGCAGCCTTTTGGGAGGGAGAAGCCATAGGGACTTCTGGGAAGGAGGAGGTGTGCATTATCCGGGCACAGCTTTGAACCATTGCTGTGATGATTGTGCTGTCTCTCAGGCAGGTGGACCTAACAGTTTGCATTCCTGTGTCCCTCTGTGCGCAACTCACAGAGGCCCTGTCTCCCTTGCTGTGTGACTTGTGCGCCTAGTTTTTGACTGGAACACACACAGCCCACGGGCCTCTGAGTGCAGTTCCTGTGGGAGGGGTCCCTTCGGGAAGAGGGGCCCAGGGCATCATAGGACCCTTGCTCAGGACAGCCCTGGGCTGTTCTCTGGGGACCAAAATGAGTGTGGGAATTGATAAGAGGCATTGGGTCAGCTTGGGAAAACCTGTTAAGGAGAGGACAGTGGCAGAGCAGACCCTATGTGTGTGCGGGGGTTGCTGTATTTGCTGCTAGAAGCCTCAACAGTTCAAGTCTCCGTCCTGTCCTTTCCCTCTCCCCTAAGAATGTGGAGTTGTCCCTTCCTGCCTGGTAGGTTTTCCCCTTGCCCTGAGATGGTGTCACCAGCAGCCAGAGGGGAAGACAGAGCCAGCGGTGGTTGTGGGGGCGCCTCCCGACCTGCCCCCCCATCCCCGCTGTGTGTGCGCCTGCAGGTGTTCGACAACACTCCTGCAGCCCTGGACGGCACAGTGGCTGCTGGCGACGAGATCACTGGTGTCAATGGCAAGTCAATCAAAGGGAAGACTAAGGTGGAGGTGGCAAAGATGATTCAGGAGGTGAAGGTAGGGGAGCTAGCACAGGCGGACGCCAGCGTGTGCTGCTCGGGGCCCTGGCAGACCCCCCCTTGGCTCCGAGGATGCTAGTAACGTCCTCTGATGTGCTGGGCCTGGGGAGGGGAGGAGGAGGAGGCCCCTTTCTCATCCCAGTCCAGCAGTTCCCCCGGACCTGTCCAGCTGGGCTGCTCCCCTCACACCCGGCTCCTCCAGCCTCTCCCCTGGTCCTCCCTCCACATGGAGAGGCAGCTTCCTGGCCTCCTGGAAGCAAGTGAGCGCCCTTCTGCCATCTCGTAGAGTTGCAGCTGCTGCGGCTCTTGGGAGATTGGTACTGTGATCAAACTGCTGTCACAGGATGATTTAGGGGCCAGGGGCAGGGATCGAGCCCCAGCCGTGCCAGCCACACTTCCCCAGCCCACACCATGGTCCGCGAACGGGGGACCTGTTCCCAGCTCCCCACACCCGCTTTCTGCCTCTGCCCAGGCAGCCGCGTCTCCAGCCCCCCTCACACCCTGACCCCTTCGGAGTCTCTGCTGCCCATCTGTCTTCTGAAGGAGAGGGTCCCAGTTTTACAACTGCTCCTGTGTGCTAGGGCTCAGAGCTCCAGAGCACTAAAGGAAGTGACAGGGTTCACTGAGCCCCAGACGCCACCCCATACCACCTGGGTGCCGCTGGCCTGAGCTTTACCCACTGGGCGGCGGCCCCAGTGGTGGCAGGTGAAGGCCGTTCCATCCGGGGACAGAGCTGCCTCATGTGTGCTTCCTCTCCAGCAGCTCCTCCGCCGCTACCACATCACTCACCGGGTCCCTCGGCGCCCCTGCCTCACGCCAGCCCCTCGAGTCAGTCCTGCAGACAGGAGTCCCACCTGTCTGCACACAGCCAGAACTGAGCACGTGATTTCCCCAGCTCCCAAGTGTGTGTGCCAGGCAGGGTTACTGTCCTGTCCTGGTGGTGTCCCAGGGTCACAGGGCTGACCCGGAGCCTGGGCTGACTACCACTCAGCGCTCTTCCCCTCCTGCCCTGCAGGCCCCTGTCCCACCCTGAGGGTGTAGCTCACGCCCTACCCCAGGCCCTTTGCATCGCCTTCCAGGCTCAGTCTTTAAACCCTGTTTTATATTTGGGTAGATTCAATCCCAAGGTCAGAGGCCTTTAGATTGCAAGGATGCAGGTGACCACAGTGGCCTCCCACAGTCAGGTAAGGCTCCTCAGAGGAGCCCTAGCTCTTGTTCCTGAGCAGTCACCAGAATGCCCCCCTGTGGGACAGGCTGTCCCTGCCCCTCCTTGCTGTCCCCACACACTGGGCACAGAGAAGTGCTCACCACAGAGGGGCCCAGGACTCAGGAGACTGTCATGATTCTGCCTGTGATGCTCTTGCAGGGGGAGGTGACCATCTACTACAACAAGCTTCAGGCGGACCCCAAGCAGGGCATGTCCCTCGACATTGGTAAGCTGGGCACAGCAGCAGTGTCCATGGACCCAGAGACTTGCAGCCCAGCCAGGAAAGTCGGGCCCCAGCTTTCCTCTGACAGTGACAGTGACTTATGGCCAAGGGCCCCGACTTTTTCTGACCAAGCCAATCGGAAAGGCCTGGGAGGGCCTGGGGTGTTCTCCCTGAAACTGTCCTCAGGACCCTGTCCCCAGTTTGTCCCTACCCTGTGCCCGGCCACCTCTTCTGGCCTCGCTTGGTTCCAGGAATGTGCTCCACAGGCCAGTTCTGGGCTAACCCAGCCAGGGAAGGAGGCAGCGGCTCTGCCTGTCCTCTCCTGCCCCGTTTGCCTTCTACTCCCGGGCACATATAAGGTCCAAACTGGACCTTAGGCCTTGGGCATGGGTCTCAGGCCCACCTCCTGCCCCCAGCATGCTTGGAGACAAGCTGCCTCCTGCTAGAGGGGCTGGGCCTTGGTCCTGTGCTCGCTGTAATCCTGAAAGCAGGACAGTAGCGCTGAGAGTCTCGATCCGCCCCAGGGATTACGGATCAAAGCTGGAGGCAGCCAAGCCTCATACAGGTCACCCAGGCCCTGCTGGGACGCAGAGGGAAGGCTCTCCCCGCTGTCCTGTCCTCCATTGCTGGACCTGGGCATTGCTCTCAGTGGTCCTGATTGGTGCCATCCTGCCCAGACCTCGCGCTAAACATGTCACACTCCTCCCAGCCTGCCAGCCCTGCAGAGGGAGGGCTAGGGCAGGGACCCCCGGCCCTGCTGGCTGCTGGCAGGGGCAGGGGATGATTACGGGGCCCAGCTGAGACTCACCAGGTACTCTCTCTCCGGCCACAGTGCTGAAGAAGGTCAAGCACCGCCTGGTGGAGAACATGAGCTCGGGCACGGCTGACGCCCTGGGCCTAAGCCGGGCCATCCTGTGCAACGGTGAGTCCCGGGCCTGGAGGCCACGCCCCACGCTGCCCACCAAGCCGCAGTGGCACCCGTTGCCGGCTTTGCCTCTCCCCAGGCAGCCACCAGGTCACCTCTCCGATGCCTGTCTAGCGCCCAGAGAGCACCGGCCTCTGTCGGCTGGGCCAGACCGAGTAGGCGGGTCCTCTAGGCTGCCGGGCTGGGGCGCAGTCCGGTGCTCGCCTCGGGCCGCTGCGTCCAGGAGGTGGCGCTGCTGCCCCATCTCAGCCTTCCTGCCTCGGGTTCTAGAGGTGGCAGCCAGGGGAAGGAGCCCTGTGCGCGGGTGCATTTACACACACGCTCGGCACACGCGCGTTCATGTTCTCTCCCCGGGGAGGCCAGTGAGACGCATGCCCCTGTGCCTGCCTCACCAGCCCACGTATAAATAGCCTCGCTCTGCGTGTGCTTGCGTGGGGAGATATAAATACCTGGCTAAACCGGGCCCCGCCGGGCGCTGGGCTTCATTGGCTGGGGAAGTGGGGCGGGGTCTGAGCTGGTTCCAAATAGGGTACAAAAGTGGCGGCTGCTATTTTGGGCCGCTTGGTGCCTTGAATCCTGTTACTGTAGTTACCGTGCATTGGTCTGAAATTAGAACTGGTTGTTGTGTTTTTCCCCCCCCCAAACCTTGCAATTTCCCCAGCCGTAAATAGGCTTTCTAAAATGGAAGCTGTCATGATGTCCCATGACCCAGCTAAAAACAACAGCTCTGCGCTTACGTGGCTCCTTTCCTGCCAGCGGGCCGCGCGCTCCGCTCCACTCCGGGGAGCCAGGGCCTCCTGAAGCCCTCCCAGGTGCCCCGGCCAGCCCCGAAGGCCCTCTGCTGTCAACATCCCTGCCTTAGAAGGGCCTGGGCTCGGCCCACACCACACCCTCCTGCTCCAGAGAGCCTAACCCAGGTCAACACAGGAGACTGGGCGTGAGCGCCAACTCAGACAGCCCCCTGCTGGGTGGCTTTGGACCAGGTGCTTTGCCTGAATGGCCCTCAGTGTTCTTTGTGAAACAGTGGAAGTAGTAAGCCCGGTGTTGTGGCACCTGCTTATAATCCCAGCACTGGGGGAGGGAGGAGGCTGAGGCAGGAGGATCTCGAGTTGGAGGCCACCCTGGGCTACAGATAAATTCAAGGCCATCCTCAACTACACAGAGAGATCTTATTGAACCTAGGGCTGTCCAGGGAGCCTTCAGCTGCTCCAGCTCATGGGCACAGGGACCCAGGAAGTAGCTGCTGCTGCTGAAAGACCAGGTTCTCTCCAGGGTGTGGCTGTATAAAGAAGCCACCAACATGCTGCCCACCTGGAGGCCATGACCTTAGGGGGGTCCCAAGGAAGTGCCCTGGGCATCCCCACCCTTCCCAGTGCTGGGCTTCACTGGTCTCACCCCCCCCCAAACATCTCCATCCTGGCAGCCAGCATCCTCCTATTCTGAGGCCCTGGGGAGAGGCAACCCCCATTACCCCCCATGCTCTGGTCGCTGCCTAGTGCCCTGCTAGACCTGGAGCTCGTGGGTGGGACTGGATCTGTCCTTCGGGGCACTCCCTGGGCCTAACACCGTGCCTGGCACAGCAGGTGCTCAGCAGGCAAAGCCAAGGGCTGCGGTCACCGTGTCCTGCCCCAGCACCAGCCCTTCTTTCAGGCCCTCCCCGTGTCCCCTAGCTGCTGAGCACCACCAAGTCCCTGTGCGTGTCTCCTCCAACTGAGTCCTGCAGGGCACAGCGGGCTGTGTTAGAAGTACAGGGATCCTTGGCCACTGGCCAGGGGCCTTCCTCCTGCTGCCTGTGGAGAGCACCCCAGCTTCAGCCTGGGGGGGACCCCGCCCTTGTGTATGCAGGGTTCTGGAAGGCCTTGTGCCAGCATCGTCCTCTGCCCCAGATTCGCCCCAGGTAGTGGGGGATGGGGGCACATCTGCAGAACGACTGTGTATGCCAGGCTGTAGACAGATGTCCCCAGCCCAGCTGACCCTGAGCTGCCACGCCCCTGCCTGGGCCCTGACCTTGGAGACCACCCCCTCCCAAGCCCTCCCCAGACCTGTCTCGGCCTCACCTGTGAGCCTTGCGGTCTCACTGCTCCCGGTCCCCGCAGATGGGCTGGTGAAGAGGTTGGAGGAGCTGGAGCGGACGGCCGAGCTGTACAAAGGTGAAGATGTGGGGCGTCCTTCAGCCTGGAAGGACAGGGTGGACTTGCCCTGGGAGCTCAGCCCGGAAGGCTGAGGACCAGTGAACCCCCTGTCCCTGGGAGACCTCTGCCACACACAGTCCCAGCTCCCCATCCGATGGGGTCCTTGGTGGACGTGGGCTGAGTCTTTGCTCCTGGGCCCTGGGGGGGGCTTGGGGAGGGCGAGAAGGAGCAGCGGACCCCACACCCAGGAAGGGTGGGGGCGAGGCCCCAGGTAGATGTAGTCCTTGACATGTACCCCCATCCTCTGTCACTTGGATCTCTCCCACAGGGATGACAGAGCACACCAAGAACCTCCTCCGGGCCTTTTACGAGCTGTCACAGACCCATAGGGGTAATGGCGTCCCCAAAGCTGCTGTTTTGCCCCGGGCAGATCCTGCCCCTCTCTGGGCCAGTACCCCTGGTATAGTGTGGCCCTGGGGTCTTCCTCCCACCCACAGCTCTCCCTCCAGCCAGCATGGGCGGGGCATGGCCCTAGATGACAGGACCTAGCAGTGACAGGCCAGTGAACATCTGGACCAGCTGGCCTGGGAGGACCCTGCCCCTTCTGTTTTCACGGCCACTCCACAAGTGTGGTCTCACTTCCTGCAGAAGCCGCAGCCGGGTAGCTGGCCAGTTGGCCTCCTTACAGATGGATGGAGAAGGGGTCACAGAGCTCGTAGGGTGCCTTGCTGCCCACCTCGGTGCGCACTCGGCCTTCTCCCATGGGCTGGGCTCCCCGGGGTGCAGGCCCCACACAGACTTTGTCTTCCAGCTGTCAAGACCCCCTGTCCTGCTTCTCCCCAACAAACCCCCGGCTTCTCCATTAGGGGGTCAAGTAGGGGCAGCCTTCAAGGCACACTTGTCCTGCAGCCTTTGGGGACGTGTTCTCTGTGATTGGGGTGCGGGAGCCCCAGCCAGCAGCAAGCGAGGCTTTCGTGAAGTTCGCCGACGCGCACCGCAGCATTGAGAAGTTCGGCATCCGGCTGCTGAAGACCATCAAGCCGGTAGGTCCTGGTGAGCATGCGACAGCAGGGCAGGGACAGCGTGGCACGCAGCGGTCCTGCGCTGCAGTCCTGGTTTGGTCACCTACATGGCTGAAAGCCATGCACCCCCTTGGGGTTTGGTATTGACCGTGAGGCTGCTTTTTGCCCCATTCTGCCACCAAGTCACAGCTCACCCATGGCCTGAACCGAGCTTTTAACCTTGAAATGGAAAAGGCCATTGGCCCTGGCTGTCTTGAGTCCACTGGAGAGAGTGACACTTTTGTGCCCTTCCTTGTCATACGGCCACCCCTGCCGGACCCCTCAGATGCTGACGGACCTGAACACGTACCTCAACAAAGCCATCCCCGACACTCGGCTCACCATCAAGAAGTACCTGGACGTGAAGTTCGAGTACCTGGTGAGTGCCGCAGGTGGCCTCGCTCCGGGAGCCACCCTGGGCCCTTGTTCTGCCTGAGCAGCCGCTCCGAGGAGGGCAGGCGGCCCCAGGTCCCGGTCACGCCTGACCTGAGATGTGGGACAAGGCCGGGGCTGGGTGGCCTGTCAGTTTTTCTGGAGTCGCAGCTCAGCCCGTCTGGGCGTCTGCAGGCTCGGGGCTGGGTGCACATAGCTTCCTGGGGCGGCCGCGGGGTGTAGTTGGCGTGAAGGATGGGGCGTCAGGGCGGGTGCCGCCTGCCTTCTCTGTCCCTCCAGTCCTACTGCCTGAAGGTGAAGGAGATGGATGACGAGGAGTACAGCTGCATTGTGAGTCCCAGGGCCGCAGGGCCCAGCCCTGGGGGCAGGAAAGCGAGGGGCCACGTAGCTTCCCTCCCCAGCCGTAGCTTCCCTCCCCAGCCGCACAGAGCCCTCAGAATGCCCTGGGGCTGCTGGGGATGTCAGGCGGGTCAGGCCACCCCAGGAGAGTCCAGGGGGCTGTGGCCTAGATTCTCCGCAGAATTTGGGGCCACCCTACCCCACCCCAGTTCCACTCCTAGGTCAGCTGCCTCCAGTTGTGACTCCTGCAAGGAAAACTGGCTAATTTCAACCGGGTGCTTTGGGGGGGTTTTTTTGGTACTGGGGATTGAACTCATGACCTGGTGCTTACCAGGCAGGCACTTAAGCCACTGAGCTAAATCCCCAGCCCCCAATTCTAGTGCTTTGATTTTTAAAATCTGCAGTATTTTTGCCCTCGGGGTCCTCTTTTGACTGGAGTTTGTTCATTCAGAGTGACAGGAATTGGGGTTTTCCTTGTTAGCTTTTCACCTCCAAAGGCATTGCCAGGTGCTCCCAGCAGCTGCTCGCAGCAGAGAATCAAGGAGCACGCTGGCCCTGAGAGGTGCAGCCTGAGCCCTGCAGCCTTCCCGGCCACCCTCCCCCTCCCCAAGCGGACGCCCCTTCCAGCGCGGCCCGGTGTCCCTGATGTGCCCACTCGCCCGCTGCTCAGGCCCTGGGCGAGCCGCTGTACCGCGTGAGCACCGGCAACTACGAGTATCGCCTGATCCTGCGCTGCCGCCAGGAGGCGCGCGCGCGCTTCTCGCAGATGCGCAAGGACGTGCTGGAGAAGATGGAGCTGCTGGACCAGAAGCACGGTAGGCCTGGCGCCCGCCCCGCCTCGGGACTGGGTGGGACAGCGTGGGCCGGCGCATCCCTGGCCCAAAGGAACCACGCCCTTACCCGAGGAGCCCACACTGGCCCCCTGATTCAGCCTCGGCCCGTTTCCTACCCCCAGGGATTCCCTGGGAGGAGCCACGTGGGTGGAGAGGGAGGCCCCTGGGGCACGTGAGGCGGCCAGAGCCACTGGACCCGTGCTCGTCCCCTGCCCCAGTCCAGGACATCGTGTTCCAGCTGCAGCGCTTCGTGTCCACCATGTCCAAGTACTACAACGACTGCTACGCGGTGCTGCGCAGCGCCGACGTGTTCCCCATCGAGGTGGACCTGGCCCACACCACCCTGGCCTACGGCCCCGGCCAGGGCGAGTTCACCGACGGGGAGGACGAGGAGGAGGAGGAGGACCCGGCAGCCAAAGAGGCCGCCCAAAACACGCGTGGGGCCACCGGGCCGCTGGACAAGGGCGGAAGCTGGTGTGACTCCTGAGCTCCCCGCCCCTGGGCCGGATTGGGGGGGGTCAGCCTCAGAAAGGCCTGTGGGCCTCCCACTTCTGCGGGCCTGGGCTCCTGCTGGACAGCGCCACCCTGTTCCTCCTGCCTGCCCAGCCCGGAGCGCTTGGCCTCCAGACCTGTCTAGGAGGAGAGCAGGAAGCAGGAGGGCCAGAGGGTCAGCAGCCCAGGGCTGGTCCTGTGAGTGCCTCCGTGGGCCCCTCGCCCTGGCAGGCCAGGTGGATGCGAGGCTGGAGCCTGCGTCTCGCGCCTTGCGCAGCGGCCCCAAGGCCACACGCACCTCGGCAGCCTTTATTTATTTTGTTCACCCTGCTCTGCCCCTTCTGGAGAAGGGCTGGGCTCGGGGCCTGTACTGAATAAACAAACCCAGACGAGCCGGCCTCTGCAGCGGCTCTGACCCTCCTGCCGTGCTTCAGGGTCCCACTCGGCCTGTGCCTTTGCGAGTCTCCCTTGTCACAGCGCCCTACAGGGCTGGCTTTGTTGCCCCAAAACATGGTCTGGGACATGAGGCTCAGGGAAGCACCCTGTCCAAGGCCTCACCATGTAGGGAGAAGGTGGGATCTGAATCCCATCTGCCGGGTGAGTCGCAGACCACGCCTCTGCCTACCAGCATCGCCCCGTCTCCTGGAGCCTTGCGCCTTCTGTCACCCTTGACCCTTCCTCTGGAGAAGGGCAGGACAGATACTGGGTCAGGGATGCTGGGACCCACGTCAGGGAGACAGTGTCAACCTCAGGTATCCCTGGTGCACCCTGGTCCTCGCTGTCACACAGCGGCAGAAGGGGGTGGTCGCACATCTGCTTCACCCAGCTGCAGAAGCCCGGTAGGCCTGGTGCCCGCTGTGGGCCCAGTGTAACCAGTAGCAGTGGCCTTGTTACTGAAGTGTTTCTGTTGGACAGCAGATGTCCTAAGAATGAGAGAGGACAAGTGTGCAAGGCAGGCAGAGTCCAGGGTGGAAGCAGGTTTGTGCTCAGCATTCGAGGAGCACAAACTCCTGGGCAGGAGGGGAGGGACGTGTTGTCACCAGGATCCTTGCAGAGCTGACTAGCCGTACCACCTCTCTGAGAGGACAGCCCAGAACCCACAGGCTGGGTCCCAGGCAAGGCCTCTGACCCTGGGCCACTCCCTGTGCCTCAGTTTCCCTCTGTGAAACACTGGTAGCCATGACGGCTACCTAGTTGGGCTGTTAGGAGGATTACATGAGTTGACATTTGTGGAGGCTTAAACATTGCTGGGCCCAGTGGAGGCTCTTAAAGTGTTGAAAGAAAGGCTCTGTCCTGGTGGGCTGGGGGACCCCAGATACCTATGATAGCCAGGCATCTGCAGGGTTGCCCAGACCATTGGCTGGCAGCCCCACTTCTAGGCCTTGGGAGGGCTCACTGGGCGGGGTGCTCAGAGTGGGACCGGGAGACCTGTGAACCGGCACACAGTGCAGGCGAGACGGTGCCACACTAGGGTGTAGCTCAGTGGGTTCCATCCCTGGCTTGAGGTGTTGGGGATTGGGACTCTATGGGGGGCAGTGCAAATGCCAGAGTCAGCAGATGGCCAGGCTGCCCACAGCACCATGCTCAGGAGCAGTGTCCAGGACAAAGCCCAGGTCCCTGGTCCTGGGACCTCAAGTTCAGCTTCTAGAGGGAAAGGTACCCCGTGGGTTGGTGAGGGACATCCGCACTGGGTGACATCAGCAGGCCCAAGCCAAGGTGCGCACCTGGATTCATTCGGAACCTCTGGCGTGCAAGGGAAGCCAGACCACTGAATGGGCTTCACTGTCCGCTCTGGCCCTGGGGCCTGGGCTTTGTCACTGCTGCTCACCCCATCACCTCCAGGAGAGCTGCAGGTGGCAGCCCTGGGAAGCCTTGCTGCTTTCATCTGTTACACCCAGCTCCAGGGGCCCTGGGAGACCCCACAGACCTTCCCCTACCCCACTCAAGGTTGCAGCCAGAGCCCCGGGCAGAGGTGCAGCAAACAACTTGTCTTTCAGCTGAGTTTTATGGACTTGATTTCCATCGGCCCATAGCTGTTTGAGCAGCAAGGAGACAGGGCCTGGCGAACAGGAAGGATGTTTGCGGGATGCCCAGGGAATAACTGCAGCGCGGGCCTGCCCCAGGGGCTGACCACCCAGCCGTTTCCCAGTGTGCCACGGCCTTCGGGAAGAGGAAGCCGCTGTTTCGGAGCCCTCAGGCCGCCTGGCCCAACATGCTACACAGACTCCTGGCCTGGGCCTGGTTCTGCCTCCACCTTCGGTTCCACCGACCCGGCCCGGGGGCTCAGCATCTCCAGGGCTTGGGTACTGCCCGGCTCCTCGGTGTCAGCAGGCAGTGGCTCAGAGTCCCCCTCGGCCTCAGTGTCTTCAGCATCGCTGGTGGCACCCTCGGTGGCTGTGCCAGCTGCAGTCTCCGGAGAGCGAGATGGGTGTTGTAGGCAACAGTAGGTGGCAACAGCCATGAAGACCCCTGCCAGGGCCACCTCAGAGCCAGCCAGGTAGAAGATGATCTGGTAGTTCTTCAGCGCGTCCACCAGGCGGCCTGGGGGTGGGGTGGGTGGGAGGTCAGGGCCTGTTTGGGTCCCCCGTCTCCCCTCACCCTCAGTAAAGGACAGGGCTGCCAACTTGGTGGGGCTCTTCGGTGACACCCCTCACCCCCACCCTCCTCCGTCTTTATTTCCGTTTCCTAGAGGCAAAACCCCCGCTGAGTTCTGCCATTTGAGAATTTAAAACTGTCACTTCCCCTCCCTGAACCTTAATTTTCTAAGCAATATGGGGCTTCTGATGACAGCGCTTTACAGCAGCAGGGCACCCCCTTTGCCCTGAGGTGCCCAGCTGCCGCTGTTCAGCTAAGGACACTCAGCTCAGTGTCTTCCAGCCTCCTGTCGCTCCTGGGGCCACAAGCATCCCAGACCTCAGTTACACTTCCCTGGACAGACTCTTGCCTTCTGCATGCAGGAGGTTACTTTTTAATCGTGTGTGTGTGTGTGTGTGTGTGTGTGTGTGTGTGCGCGCGCGTGCATGCACGCGTGTGTGCATGTCAGGGCTGGAACCCAGGGCCTCTGGCATGCTGAGCCCAGACCCCACCACTGAGCTACGACCCCTGGAAAATCTTCTCTTTTCTGAAACAGGGTCTCAAAAAACTACTACATAGTTCAGATTGGCTGTGTAGTCCAGGCTAGCCTGGAGCTCAAGGTTGTCCTCCTGCCTCAGCCTCCCGAGTGCTGAGATTACAGGCAGGCACCACCACACCCAACTGGAAAAATATTTAACTCCAAATATTTCCCCCTGAAGTGTGGTTCTCTGTGAGCTCCCCCCTCTCTCTGGGGCATGCTTGTGGGTGAGCACACCAGGCCTGGATCTTTGAGAAGCTCCTGATGTTCCCTGGGCCAACTGGCCTAACCAAGCCTCTCTGGGAGCATTCTCCTGGACATCCCGCTCCCTGCCCAGCCAGCCCAGTCTGTCCTCCTCCCTCCCTCCTCCATCCCCTTCTCAGCCCACATTGCCTTCAAAACTGCCCATTGGATCCATCCAGGCCACACAGATGGCAGAGGCGCCCTGGGCAGCGTTTCCGGGGCTTGGCTGTTTTCACTGGGTCCCCCTATTCCACCCACACCCTGACGTATCCTCCTCTCATTCAAGGGCAGCAAAGCCCAGGGTCCCCTACTTTCTCATGTTAGCTCCCACCTGACTTATTCAGGAAAACCCCAAGCCTATTCACGCCGTGGGGGCTCGGCCAGGACACCTCACCCGCCACTCTCACGATGGATGGTAGCTCTCCAAGGTGTGTTATGAATGGCGAGCACCCTGCAGGCAGCCTGCACCTTCTCCCCAGCTGCCCATTCAGCACTCCCTGGACTGGTTCCAAAAAACATTGACCCTGGCTGGTCCCCTCACAGGCTGGAGAATGAAAGCATCCGGGACTGTCCCAGGGTGTGGGCTACTGGCATTTCCCACTACAAGATTTCGGCTCTGAGAGAGAAAGTTGTGCTAAGCTTCAGTGCCTCAGTTTCGCCATCTGTGAAAGGGTACTAGGCAGCTGCACCTCCCCAAACCTCTCTGCCATCTGCTTGAGATGGCTGTGCATCTGCTACCAGCCTTGGTCTCTTCCTGCCAATTTCCTGGGTTTTGGGCTCTTCACCCAGAGCTGGGGGTCCCTGGCTGACGGGGGAGGTCGACTGGCCATGGAAGGGCCGGGGTCCACCCACCAGGCTGTCTCTGCCATGGTCCTTTCCCCACATCCCTGGAAGTTTCAGTTGGCACTGTGAACCCTGGTCCTCCCGGGGCGCACCGGCAGAGGGCGGTCCGATGAGCACGGCCACGGCCTCCACGAGCAGCACCAGGCCCAGCGCACTGGGGAAGCGGGGCGCGCCCGCCACCGCCATGAGCACCTCGAACTGCAGCGCGCCTACCATGCCGTAAGAGAGGCCGAAGGCCACGCAGAAGGCGACCAGGGCGCCATAGGAACGCGCGCGCGCGCTGCCCAGGTCCGTGAGCCCGTTGGCCAGCAGGGCCAGGCTGAAGAGGTAGGGGACGTGCGGTCGCAGGCGCGACAGACCCGCCAGGGCTCCGCACGCCGGCCGCGCCACAATGTCGACGAAGCCCACGATGGACAGCAGGAAGGCGGCGTCCGTGTCGGGCACGCCCGCGTCCTTGGCGTAGTTCACCAGCAGGATGGCGGGGACAAAGAGCCCCAGCGCCATCAGGAACTTGGTGACCGCGTACACGACGAAGGCACGGTCGGTGCACACGGCCACGTCCAGGAGGCGCCGGCGGGCCCGGCCGCTAGGGGGCGGCTCGCGCGGGTTCCGCCGCACGCTCACGGCCTCCTCGTCCTCGGGCGCGTCCCCGGCGGTGTCCTCGGCGCGGCCCGCGCGCGGCCGGGGGCCCAGGCCCGTGGGCGGCGGCCGCATGACGGCTCCGCACGCGCAGCAGTGCAGCAAGAGGCCGCCGAGGAGCAGGAAGCCGCCGCGCCAGCCGAAGCGCTCGAGCAGCACCTGGCCGAGCGGCGACAGCGCGGACAGGAACACGGGGCTGCCCGCCGCCGCCAGCCCGTTAGCCAGAGGCCGCCGCCGCTCGAAGTGCAGCCCCAGCATGATGAGCGACGGCTGGAAGTTGAGGGCCAGGCCCAGGCCTGCGGGCGAGGCGGTGCTGTGCGGGGGTCCCTGGGGCAGGCGGCCCGAGGCAGGGACCTGGAGCCCCGCCCCGCCCCGCGCCGCGCCGCGCCGCGCCCCACCCGCAGGGGGCGCTCACCTGTGAGCACCCCGGCCGTCAGGTACAGCTCCAGCAGGCGCCGGGAGAAGGAGGCCAGGATCATGCCCGCCGCGGCCAGCAGTCCCCCTGCCAGCATCACCGGGCGACAGCCGAAGCGCGTCACGAGGACGCTGGACACGGGTCCTGTGGGCAGGCAGTGTCACTGCGGGCCGGGCCACTCTCCCCTGGGGAAACCGGGCCAGACGCTGCGCCTCCCAGGCCTGGAAGGTGACGTCGGCGTCGGAGGGATGGAGTCACCCCGGTGCAGACCCAGAGGGAGCGCAGCGTCTGCTCGGATGAGCCGGGAAGGGGGCGGGGAGGGGAGGGGGGTCTCGGCCCAGAGCCCCCAAGCCCCACCCCGTCTAGAACCGTAACCCTCGGCAATGGTGGCTTCCGCTTCCTCCTGATCGTCACACACTCCGCGTCTCCACCTGGTGGTCTCCGCGCACCTGGGTTCTCCCAGGCGCCCCTGTCGCGCTTGGCACCCCGCTACCCGCGCACGCACACAGGGGATGGGGCCACCGCGAAGGTTTCCTTTAGATTTGTTCACTCACTGCGAAACCGCGTCATGGGTCTGTGGGGACAGAGGCGCCCCGCCCGCTGGCCAGGTCCACTACCTGGGCGGGCTCCGCCCTGGTCCCTGTCCCTTTCTTGCCCCCACCTCCCCTCTTTCTGGTTCCAGGATTTCCGCAGGAAAGAGGGGGTTCCCATCCCCATCCCCAGGCCCGGCCCTGGGCCCTGTGGAGACGCAGGAGAGCACTGACCCGTGCCGTAGAGCATGGCCAGCATGATGGAGGACACCCAGGCCGTGTCACTGTAGCCGGCGCCAAAGTCGCGCATGAGCGAGCGGAAGAAGACGCTCACGGCCTTGGGGAAGCCGTAGGCGAAGCCGGTGACCACGAAGCAGGCGGCCAGCACCACCCAACCCCAGCCTCCGTCTGGGGGGCCCACACCCCGCCGGGGGCCGCCAGCTCCCATCGCCACCGCCTCTGCTGGGGAAGACAGGGATGTGGTAGGGTCTGTTTAGCTGTGGGGGGAGTGGAGACCTGGAGGGGAAACTGAGGCCCTGAGTTACCCACAGAACCCTCTCTACGATGGAACCAGGAGGGAAACTGAGGCAGGAAGCTCAGCCCAACCCTCCCTCCCCACCAGGGGCTGTGGAGGTGCCCAAGGGCACTGGGGGTCCCACCTGCACCTGGACGTCAGGAAGGCTCCCTTGGGAGAGTTTCTCCCTGTCAGGCCCTAGTAACAGCAGAAGGGATATGGTGTGAGCGCAGGGCAGCCAGTATGTGCACAGACGTGTGCCAGGGACTGCCAGGTCCCCGAGGGGCACACACGGGGGTCTCAGGACAATCAGAACAAATGCCCTGTGGGACAGGCGGCAGCTGCAGACTGGATTGTGAGCTATTTTCCCACTGGCCTTACTGCATGTTCCTACTTCTTCTTGATTAGGGAAGTGACAATTGTCACTGGAACATTGAGGGGAACCCAGGTCACACACAACATTAGCTTTGTCTCAGAAGCCAAGGGATCCAATATCTGGGTCACTCCAGCTCTGTGAGTTGCTGGGCCTCAGTTTCTCCACCTGTAAGATGGGTGGCTGATCTCACCTAGGCCAGCTAGAAGCCTCACACAGGTGTTGGAGAAGCACGAGAGACTTGCCCTCACCCCCAGCGGCCCCCAAAGCTCTCCACCCGTGGCTCTCCCCTGCTTGTCAAGGGCAGCACCCCAGGGGTTCTCTGCAGCCTCTGCACCCTAGTTACGGACCCGGCCGGAGAGCATACTGGGCCATGCTGTCCTGCACCCTCAGCTCCTGGAGTGTCCTTACTGGCATTGGGCAAGGCTGTCCCCCTCCCCAGGGAAACCTAGGACCTTGCCCTCTTCCCCTGTCCCCAGGTCCCCGCCGCAGCCAACCTGCACTCACCTGGCCTATCCTGCTCTGGGCATCAGCCTCATTTCTTGAGGCCTGCGGAGGGGAACCGTCTCGCCTCAAGGCTCCCGTGATGCTGACCCCGCTGGGGCTCAGACTCCCCCCTTACCTAGCAGCCTTCGATCCCCCACTGCTGGGTCACTCCCTCTCGGGCCTGGGGCTTAGAGTGGCCCCCACCTCACTCCTGCTAAGAGGCTTTGGCCTGGGAAGGGGAAAGGGCTGGAGGGACCATGAGCACCAAGCTAGAAGGGCCTCTGCAGTGGGACCCCTGTCCTGCCCTGGCCAGGGAGGGTTAAGGGGACCCCTACAGCTCCAGGGACCTCAGGCAGAGAACACAGAGCCCAGAGGATCCATGTCTGGGGCTGGGGGACACAGCCCCCATTCCTCGTCTACCCCTTCCGGCCACATTCCAGGAGGGCTCCTGGCTTTCCAGATCAGGCTAATCCAGGGACTCAGGCATGCAGTGTGGGGGTGGCAGGGCCAGAACAAAGGGTGCTGTGTCCAGGGGCTGTCCGAGGGGAAGGTGCTGGGGTCCACACGTGGGCCACTGCCGCCCTCCCCCCACCATAGAGCAGCCACTGTTTCCTGGGATGGGGCAGAGCCTGGAAGGCGCAGCCTGAGGGCAGCTCTAAAAAGGTAAGGCCTCCCGGGGAGCAGCCCTGGCCTTCCAAGCCTTTAGACCCCATTCCCCACCGGGGTCTCCATTCCCGACCTCCCACCCTGTCCCCCAAGCCACACAACCATCCTGGCTACCAAGTCTGCATCCTTTATTGTTCATCCTTATAAAAGTTCAGTGAGGACCTGTAGGGGGTGGGGGGTGGTAACGGGGCTCCTCCCTGCTGGGGTGGAGATGGGGAAAGAGGCTGGGAGAAGAGCGCTGTCCCCTGGGAGGGTTCCGGGGCCCCTGCAAGGAAGAAATCGCTTGTTTCCCAATTCTGCCTGCTGTGCTTCAGAGGCCCCAGACCACAGGTCAGCGCCCAGAGCTGCTCAGGCTCCCCCTGATCCGGGAAGGACTGCCACCCGTGTATCAGGCCCAGGCGTCTCGGAGCCACTGCTGCCACGGCCACCGCTGCGGGCTCCAAACAGCCCTGGGCAGGTGCGCAGTTCTACTTCAGACCCCGACAGAGGAAGGACCTCAGCGGATGAGGGGCGCCGAGCGGTCATTGGTGACAGTGGGACGCAGCTTCACAGTGGCAAAGGGATTTGTGCCCCTGTAAGGGGAAGGCTGGCATGAGAAGGGCCCAGGTCCCCAAGTGGCTGTGCACCCAGAGAGTGCAGCAGGCCGGGAGTCCCCTCCTGCTCCTGCGGGGCTGGGACTCACCGCGGGAAGAGCTCTGGGGGCCGCTGCTCCCCGGCTGTGAGCTTCTGTGGCAGAGGAAAGGAGGACAGGGCAGGTGAGGGAGGGGCGAGCACCGTCCCCTCCCTGTCCTGTCCCAATCTTGGAGGCTCCAGGCCAGAGAAGCCCGCCCTGCGGACTCTGGGAGAAGAGCCTGGGCAGCGGGAGGGAGGCCGGGATTCTCTGGTTTCAGATTTCACACAGCTCCGGGACCAGAGCTCCTCCACCAACCGCCTGTCCTCTGGGACAGATGGGGAGACCCCGTGGGGAGGTGCCCTCCTCTATGTGGCCCCAGCCATGCTCTGGCCCAGGGTCCTGATCTTTCTGCCCTGAGCAGGGCGAGGGTCTTTGTCCCTGCTCCAGGCAGGACCCATGTGGAAGGTCCCCTGTCTGGCAGCCACTAGCAGGGCAGGGGGTCACTGGGTCCCCACCTCCCTGTCTAGGGCTGAGGACAGGCGGAGGGACCTCACCTTGGCGTCACTGGCTGCACCCATGCTGCCCATGCTGCTGCGGCGGCTGTTGGGCAGGGGTGTGGGTGAAGGGCTGGGGGTGCGGCTCGGGACCCGGCTGGGGGCTCGGGGGCGGGACTGGCCATCCCAGTATTCTGGGGATGCGGTAGAGTTGCCTGGCTGGTCCAGGAGGTCATTAAGGCTGTGGCTGCCACGGAGTGGGTAGGACCTGAGTTCAGAGAAGGGAGGGGAGTGAAAGGGGTTGGGGTCCAGTTTGGGGTTGGCCCTGCTGCTCAGGTCCCAGCTGCTGGGCCCCAACGCTGCACCCAGGAAGCAGATGGGGGACATAATGGCCTTCAGTGGGGAGAAGTGGGGTTGGCAGGATGGCTCTCTGGGGATGGAAGGGGCCAGGTCCCAAGACTGCACCTCACAGATGACCAGGCACACCCCCCACTGGAGTCCTACCCCATCGAGGTACCTGGAAGGCAGCTCGTTCATGGGGCTCATGGGACTCCTGGGGCTCATGGCAGTCAAGGGGCTCAAGGGAGTCATGGGATTCACAGGCACCTCCTCCAGCGGTTTCACGTAGGCCTCGGGGAACCAGCCACTCCTGCAGGGCAGAGGCAGAGGTACCTAGAACAAGCCCAGGACCGTGGGCTGAAACAGTCCTGGGAAGAACAGACACATACTCCCCACTGTCCTGTGCCTGGCTTTGCTTGAGGGCTTTGAGGCTGGAGACCCGCTTACTCCCAAGAGCAAGTAGTTCCCAGCATTCAGGGCCTCACAGTCCGGCTCTAACCTGCCCTTCCCACCTCATCTCCCACTGGCGCGCCTTCGAGAGGAGGAACTGGAGGTCCCAGAAGGAAAGCAGTCTGTCCCTGGACTTGTAAGATGTGGCTCTCTTCCTATTCACTGTGCCCAAACTCAGTGAGCTGAGCTAGACGTGCGCCCCTCCCCCCAGAAGCTCCCAGCCTCAGGGAGAGACTGACCCACACACAGGCTGGTGACAAGGCACCGAGCTAAGGAAGGCAGCAGGGTGGTGATGGGAGGGGCCACAGAGGTGGCCCGAGGAAGTGACACTGAAGCCCAGGACACCTGACTGCAAACCCAGCACTGCAGCCCAGCTTCTTCCCTCCATCCCAACCCCAAGTCCGCAGCGACCCCTTCGCCCGGCGCTGCACCCGGCTCCAGGCACTCAGCCTTCGCTCCGAGTGTGCCCCGCTGGAGAATAGAGCTCCTCAGGAATGTTCTCCAAAGAGCTGCCTTACAGCCCAAAAATTCTGCTCAGTGGCATCCTCACCAAAAAGCACCTGGGAACGGTGCTACCTTCAACCGAGACGAGAGAACCACTTCCCCATGTGCCCTTCAGTCCTCCCCAGGAGGTGCCTACCAAGGATGCACCTTGTGGTCACTTTCCCTAAGTGGGCCCCTGAAAGAACAGTGACATTCGTCTAGAACAGTGATGCCAAAGCTTTTAGTTTTCAATGATGAACAGCTGGCTGCAGCCACAGGTTTGCTACCACTGTCCTAGAAGATTTTCAAACAGGTCCCCAGAAATCTGCTCCACTCTGTGGTCTTATCCCGGGGCTCTGCACTCCTGGTCTCAGTCATCTCTCACCCCAGAACCCCTTCTGCACCTGCTGGGCTATGACCTTACCCCCACCCCGCGCCTGGGCAACACGCATGGACCATCAGCACTGCACACACTCTCCATCCGTGACCCATAGCTCACTAACACACATCTCCGGCCATCCCTGTGCAGGCTTCCACATCCACCCACTCACACATACATGCACCCACTTGTTCGTGTGCAAATGCACACTATCACCTATACCACGAACAATGCATGCACCCACTGTTCATTCACTCATGCCTCCCCCCACTCCACTTCCTCCTTCCTCCTGGGGCATGAGTGGGAGTGGGCATCTTGCGGGCCTGCCCATAAAGCCCTGCTGGGGGCACTGCCTGACTCCCTGCAAACCGGTCTCCCACCCCGCTTTCCTCCTGCAGCAAACGGGCCCTGCACACCCCGTTTGGCTGCCAGCTCCCTGCTCTGAGAGGCTCTCTGGAGATGCAGGGTTTGCACTGCCCCCATGTTCCCTGTTCCACTCAAGGAATCAAAACAGCAACATGGTCGGGTTTTGGCTTTTTCGTTTTGAGACAGGATTTCACAGTGTAATCCACGCGGGGCTCCAATCCTGCCTCAGTACTAGGGCTGGCTTGATTTCGGTAGTCAATCCCTCCTATATTATCTCCACCTTTCAAGGGCTGCCCCCTTGAAGTCGGGGAGGAGGCTCTTGCTATCCCCGCGCAACAGATGGGGAAACTGAGGCAGGCTGGGGACGGTAGGAAAGAACCCTCTAAAATGCACGGGGTGGGGATGCCCAGTGCTGGAGGCCGCAGGCTCTATGGCCCCGGCCCCTCCCTCCCGCCACCGCAGGACCCCCTAGAGCCCCACTCACGCGGATGAGCCCTCCAGCTTGCCATAGAGCCAGCCGTTCTGGGCCTCGGGCACCAGCACCTCCACGACGTCCCCGGCCGAGAAGCGCAGCAGCGTGTGGTTGGCGCCCTCGGAGTGCGAGACCAGCGCGCGGACCCTGCGGGCGCCCCCGCCGCCGCCGGCCGGACGCTCGCCGAAGGAGTTGGAGCGCTGCGCGCCGCCGGTGTGGAGCGAGGCTGCGGGCGGAGCGAGGCGCATGTGGGTGCCAGCTCGCACCCCCGCGCCCGCCCGCCCGTCCGCCCGCCCCGGGCCGGGACTCACAGGCCGACGGCGTCCGCGGCAGGGACCGGCGCTCGGGCTCCAGCTGCGACGCGGACCTCGCCTCGGCGGGCTCGGGGCCGTAGGAGCCGGAGCCGTGGCGGCTGCGCGGGGAGCCGAACTCGCCCAGGGGCCGCGGGGGCTGCGGGGGCAGAGGGCAGGGGCGGTGGGGCGGGGCGGGCGGGTGGGCGGTGCCTAGTCCCAGCCGCGCCACCAGCCCCACCCCCAGTCCCACGCGTCGGCGGCGTAGGGGTTGTGAGGCGGGCGGCCGGGCCACCACGGGGGCGCCGAGGCTGCGCCGGGGCGGAAGGGCGGCGCGGGAGGCGCGGCGTAGAGCGGGAGCGTGGGGGGCGGCCAGGGCCCCGCGAAGGGCGGCAGGGGCGGCCAGGGCCTCACCATGTCCAGGCGGGTGGGCGTCAGGCGGCCCGAGGGGTAGGGTGGCCCCAGCACGGGGCCGAGCAGGCCGGGGGAGTGGGCGCGGGTCGGGCCGCGGCTGGCTTCAGCCTGCTCCTTCCACAGCAGCACGCGGTTCTGCAGTAGCCCCCGGGCCTGGCGGAGACGCGGGGTCAGCGGGCACCACCCGGAGTCGGGGCCCCTGCAGGTTCGGGCTTGGAGATCTTGCAACTGGAGGGACTTTGCAGCTGGGGGAACTTGCAGCTGGAGCGAACCCCCGCAGAGAGGTCGCTTTGAGTCGCCTCACCCCACCCACCCTCACTTCTGCCCTGCTTTTTGCCAAAGGCGCTTTAGTTTCCATGGGGGGGGGGGGAGCTTCCCCTGTCTCCCTCTGGGTCCCTGTGGTTTGCGCCCGGCTGTCCTGGGGCTCTGACAGCTTCGGGGATGGGGTGAACCCAGGCCTGGTCCCGGATGAGCTCTGTTTAGGCCCCTACCCTCAAAATGCGACCCAAGAACCCAGTCCCAGAACTGACCCTGGAACACTGGAAACATATTCTTCTATCTGTAGTTTGCTAAATGAGTAGAGGGAAGTCAGCGAGGGGCGCGAAAATCTAGGCAACAGATACTGGCAAAGATCTGATGAGATGTTTTTGTGCTCTTGGATCTAGCTTTATCTGAGATCCTGCTTCCCAAGTAGTTAAGGTATTATTTTTTTCTGTTTCAGCAAGGCTGAGTATTTTTTTAAAAGAGAGCCCTCTTCATCCCTGCATCCCACAGAAGCATCTCTTTTTGAGTATGCCCACCACCGCTTGAATACTTTCAAAGACAGGGAGCTCAGTAGCTGACCACACAGTCCATACCTACTGGGGGCCAGAGGGCTTTTAAGTATTAGACCTGCTATGTGCATGGTTTTTATTTCCTGTGGGAGTCAAGTTTTGAGACAAGGTTTCACTAAACTGTCTATGCTGGGCTTGGACTTGTGATTCTCCTGCATCAGCCTCCCAGAGTGCTGGGATTACAGGCGTGCACCACCACACCTGGCTCTAAGTGTGGTTTTCCTTGGCTGTGTTTTATGATGCTTTTCCATCCTGATTGTGGAGAGACTGCCCCCTTCCCTCAGCCCCCATGGGAAGCCTGCCTTTCATCTGAGACCGATGCAGGGCACATGTACCCACCTTCTGCCATCTGTCTGTCACACACCCAGCCAGAATCCCCCTGTCCCACTCACCCAGGACCAGGGACCAGCTACCTGGAGACTCCAGCTGTACCCAGGAGCCCGCTGGAATTGGGAAACCATCACCCAGGCTCAGCACTGAGCTTTCCCATCCTGACCCTCTTGACCAACCCCAGTACTTCCAGAGTGACACTGCTGTGAGTAGTAGTCAGTGACACTGACCTCTCTATGTTGTCACTCAGTCACTGTTGCAGATTGAATCTCAGGTATAATCAAAACACAGTGCCCCACTGGGTATGGTGGCCCATGTTTGCAATCCCAGTACTCTGGGAGGCTGAGGCAGGAGGATCACAAGTTCAAGCTCAGTCTCAGAAATTTAGCAACTTAGTAAGAGCCTGTCCAAAAAAATGTTTAAAAAGTTGGGCATGTAGCTCAGTGCAAAGACCCTGCATTCAAGCCTCAGTCTCACAAAACAAAGAACCACAAAATAGGGCTCCCTGCTATAATAGCCTGTCCCTTTTCTATTTAAACATCCTATCCCCCAAGACCAGCTCCGGACTGTCACCTCAGGGAAAAGAAAAGGTCCCCTTCTGGAGCACTTGCTCTGCCCTCTGTCCCCAGTGTTCAGCCTGCACGACCTCCCCAAGCCTCACTGTTCCCCTGGCAGGTGCTGCTGACTCCTCTATTGTCTAGAAGATGCTGCGGTTGGTTGGAGGCTCTCAGTGCTGAGCTCCAGGTGCCATATCCAGATGGCAGGGGCATGGCCTGTCCTGGACACAGCCACCCAGGACCGCACTTTTCAGTGCTGCTGCAAACCCCACTGCACTGCCAGGCCGCGGAAATGGCCCGCGTCTCACATCACGGGAGCAACTGGATGCTTCGCTGCAGGCTCTGGTTGGCAGAGCAGCACAGACACAAACCCGGAGGACTCTGGGCACTTGTTTAGAGGCAGTGCGTGAGGTGAGATCATCAAGGTCCATGTATTACACTTTCAGAGGGACTTTTGTCCAAACAGAGAGCTTCTGGCAGAGGACCAAGGGATTCTGGGACCAGTGACCATGGCATCAAGTCCCCACCAGGATGGTACTCACTGGCTTCCCTCAGCCCTGCCCAGACCGTTCAACCAATGGCTGGGAAGGAACGCCGTGTGAAGTCAGCATTTCTCAAAGGAAAAATAGAGAGTTCTAGGAGGTAATTAGGGCATCGTGGTGCCAAGGGAGGAAAGTTAGTTCTGTGTTATGAATCGGTCCTTGCAAAAGTGACACTGGCCCACTGTGATCAGCGCTGCCTTCCTCCTTGGTCAGACACAGGCCCTGCAGGGCCTGGCAGGCACAATCAGACAGGGGTGCATGAGGCGCACGTTAGGGCAGCTCAGTGCAGACACTTTGTTCTCAGCCTCCAAGGGGACAGACTGAGTGTCACTGGGTCCCTCCTACGCCAGCTGCCATCTCCACCTTGAGCCTGGGGTAGGATCATACTCCTGCTTTCCAGATAAGAAAAGGAGCCCCCGGAGATGAAATCCCTCTTTGGACATTGCTGCAGGGCTTGGTAGTTGGGAAACTGAGCAGGAACAGAAAGAAACAGTGAAGAAGAGAAAGAGGCAGGGCTGGGGGAGCGTGGGGGCCATGTCTGTGGCACCAGGACAGTGTCGCCAGCTGGGTGGCCAGGGACTCGCATTCAGATACAGAGTGGGGGGGGGACTGTGTATCACCTGGCTAAGAAGAATGAATGAATACATGAATGGCCCTGAGAATGCTAAGGGACAAAGTCATCTGCTTACAGGGAAACAGCAGGAACATGGCCAGGCCAGGACCAGGACTGCACAGCCGCTTGGCATGGGCAGCACTGAGTGTCCTGATGTGGCCCAGGAGGGCTGCGGGGTTGGCTAAGCGAGGGAGCCCACGGGCTCGGCTGAAGCTGTAGTGCCATGTTCCTCAGTGTCAGTAAGACCAGGCATCCCCTCTGGGTGGACAGTCTGGTATGCGTACTTCGGGAGAGGACGGCCTCTGCTTGCAAAGCAAAAGTGCTCCTTTTCCAGGCAAACACAGACTGTGACAGTGCCTTCAACACAGAGAGCAGAGCCCAGCTCCTGCTTCCGACCTGGCACCCTCGTGCAGTGCACACCTTGTACAACCCTCCCGACCAGCCCCATCTGCACTGGTCATTCACATGGAGGGGTGAAGTTCATCCCTGTCCCTGAGACTAAACAGGAGCTTCTACTTGCAACAGGGAAACCTGGACAGAATGGGGTCTTCCCTGCACCACGGTGGAAAACTGGACACTTGGCCGAGACAGCCCATGACCGGGGAAAGGATTGCTGCACTGCCCACCCATCCAGATTTGCCAGCCCTGCTGCCTGAGGCCCTCGCACCTCAACTCAATGGAGGGTGAGAGCAGAACATGTGGAGGTAAAGACGAGGGCCTAAGGGGTGCTGGAGTCCCAGGCGAGGACCCAACAGGCCCTCAGGGCATCAGGGAGTGGTGGGCCTCACTGCCCCGGCCTCTGGTGGAACTGGCTGGGGACAGAGGTCTCTGGCCACATAGGACGAGATTTTAAGATTGGAGGTTGAACAAAAAGAGGGTGGACCAGCGGAGCTGGTAGCCTGGCAGGTCAGGAGACAAAGAGGACTTGGTGAGGGACAGGGTCACAGATAGGTGGCCCCAATGGGCAGAGAAAGAAGGCAAAGTCATCATTATGGAGCCAGCGGGAGAGCCTCCCGGGTCCCAGGGGTCTAGAGAACGACCCTGAGCATCCACCGAGAAAGAGCCAGGGACAGAGCAGCACCAGGCTCTGCGTGTGCAGTACCAGGTGCTAGAGAACAGGGGACAGCATCTGGGACCACAAGGCACAGGGCCTGGGCTCTGGAGCCTTCCTGGCTGATTGTCACCCACAGTCTGGGCAGGGCAAGCCACATGGGCACACCGGGAAAGGTAATGTAGATCATTAAGGTTAAGGTTCTGGAGATGGAAGGCCAGGCTGCAGAGATGACCAGGGAGTTTGGACCCAAAGGTCCTGGCTGTCTTGGCAAACCGAGGGGAGGAGTCATGGAGGACAAAGGGACAAAGGGAAGCGTGACACTGCCCCAGGACCCATCCAGGACTGCAGCGAGGGAAGTGTGGGGCCAGCTGCACAGCTTTAGAGGAGGTAACACATTTGTAAGTAAGTGCTCATGAGGGTCACAAAGTGAAGTCCCCAGGAGCAGACAGGATGAGTAGAATTTCCCAATTAGTAAGGGAGAAAGAAATAAGATAAGAAATCAGTCTTATCGGCAAGAATGTGAGTAGGAATAAAAGAGAAAATGGGAAAGTAAATAAGCCATCTAGGAGCAGTAGAATCAGGTGTATCAGTTGGTTGTTAATGACAGTGGGCTGAATTCTCACTTAGAAGACAGAAAAGACTGTCCAACTGGCCAGAAACCATATGTTAGCAACAGAAAATATACTTAAAAATAGCCAGATGTGATGGTGCATACCTAGAGTGCCAGCACTTAGGAGGCTGAGGCAGGAGGATCACCACCAGCTGGAGGCAAGCCTAGGCTACACAGTGAGTTCAAGGCCAGCCCTTAACAACATTATGAGACCCTAGCTCAAAAAAAAAAAAAAAAAAAAACCTTAAAGAGATAAAGAAAAAGAAGAGTAGAAAGAACAATACTAATATCGGACAAAGCTGAATTAAAAGGCATCCATTAGGAGAGCGCTTCAGCATGTGGAAGACAATATTTACAGAGAAACCCCAATGTTTACACTAGAAACCCAAAAGCACCGAATAACAGGGTACCTAAATATAGAAAGCAAAACTCACTAGAAATCCAATGAGAAATGAGAGAACTGACTGGTCTAGCCCATGGGACAAAGCAAGAGCATAGAGGATTTAAATGAAATGATAAAATGAATGAACAATAACCGAACAAATCTACTAATGGATGAGCATGTGAATGACCAGCATATGGGTCCCGGAAGAAGCAGCAGTGGTACCCACAGGAACGCATGCGAGCAGAAGGGCATCTATGGTGATGTGGAAAAATGCAGAAGCGAATAAACAGGTAAGTAGGTGATGGGAAGGAAATAAATTCCTACACAGGAAAGGGAAGAAGGGAAGGAAATTCCCCTGTGCAGCCTGCTCAGGAGGCTGCAGCTGGCCACACGCAGCCCCACTCACCCGGCCGAAGAACTGCAGGAAGGTGTTGGACAGCAGCAGGTGCTTCTCGGCCAGGAAGCGGTAGCGCCGCTTCTCCTCCAGCTCGGCTGCCCGCTGGCTCTCGGACACGAAGGCCTGCATCTGCGCCTGCAGCCGGTTCACGCTCTCCTGCGGGAGGACGCTCTGGCTGGGGGTGGTGGGTGAGGGCCTCGTCCCTGTCCTTCCTCCAGGAGGTGTCCCCTGAGCGCCCAGCCCATCCCGGCTGCCCTCGAAGGCATCCTGTTCCTAACGGGTCTGGGCCCCGTGTCTCCCCTGCTCCGGCCTTGGTGCTTCTCATTGGCAGGGCCGGGGTCTGGGCCACGGCGCTGTGCCTGGCACCCAGCTCACTCCATCCATTTGAGTCCCGTAGTCTGAGGCCAAGGAACCAGGGACCGAGCTTGGCCAGGCAGGACCCCCACTCCGCAGGAGGAGGGGTGCTGCTGGGTCACACTTCGCCCCATCTTCAGAGCAGCAGGGCTGAAGGCCTTACTGGGGGAGGGGTGCCCAGGTGTTGAGAGAAGGGACCCTGGGGATGGCCAGGACCCCAGGAAGGGCATGAAGGCTGTGGGAGGGGGGCCTGAGGGCCAGTGATGCCCACAGCTGGGCTGGGGTCCCCTGGACCTGCCCACCTGCCCCAGCCCATGCACCTTCATCTCCCGAGCGCTCTTGTCCCGCTGGCGCTCCATGCGCCACAGCACGGACATGCACTTCTCCAAGTTGGCGGCGCGGTGGCGGTACTCCATCTCAAAGTGTTGGCGACTGTCCTGGGGAGGGCGGAGACACACAGAGACCCGTGCTCAGGACAGAGGTTCCAGGGCTCAGAGCACACTGCCCAGGGACCAGGGCCTCTGCTGGAAGTGTGCATAACCTAGCGCTGCTCAGTGCCCGGCGCTGGCCTCAGTGTCCCCACCTGCCCAATGGGGAGGGACCCTGCCTGTGGGCTGGGCCAGGGTGGGAGCCGCACTCACTTTGATGAACTGCATGTCCAGCTTGGTGTTCTTCTCCATGTGCTGCAGCAGGTCTCCGTGGAACGTCTTCACCTGAGTGGAGTGCAGGACAGGGGTGACCAGGGTGGCCCTTCAACCCAGGCCCCAGTACCGCCCACGTTTTCAGTTACAGGCACCTGCGCACTTGCCAGGGCAGCGGGGTTGAGGAAAACACTGCAGTGGGAGGGTCACATGGTCAGGCAGAGCACCCGCCTCAAAAGCCACCCATGAAGGTGTCTTGGCCTCTTATTGTCAGTCTTTTTTTTTTTTTAATTGGTACTGGGGATCGAACTCACAACTGCATGCTTGCAAGGCAGGTGCTTATGCTGCTGAGCTAAATCCCCAGCCCCTTATTATCCTGAGTCTGTGTTCACTCTGTGCTGTCCCCTCAGCCTGGTGTTTTCTACAGGTCTGCAGATGCCAGCTTCTTCACCGCTCTGCTGAGAGCACCCGGCTCCCTGGGGGAAGCCGAGGCCCATCCTTTGTTTCCAGAGCGAGCAGGAGTTACTGGCAGGCCCCTCTCAGAGTGTTCGTCCTCTGCGTCCTTAGCACCATGGCCAGAGCCTGACCCAGCTAAGGGCTCTAAGCCGCTGAGGCCCTGGATGTGGGGAGCGTGGTCCCCACAAGGGAGCTGTGGGAGCTGAACACATGGGAGGCCTGGGAAAGCCGCCCGCCCGGTCTTGAAGAGCTGCACCCAGCTCTGCTTCTGTTGCAATTTGCTTTGTGACTTTGGGCAAGTTGCTGCTGCCCTCTGGGCTTCGGTTTCCTCATCTGTAACAGGCAATGTGGGGAGCGGCTGAGCTGGAGATGGACCACACTTTTGGGGCTAGAGCCAGGCCAGCCCCGAGAATGCAGAGCACCAGAGGTGAGCGTGGGAACAACTTGCTGGGACTGGAACAAGGCCAGTCCAGCAGGTGTCCGGCCCTGGTGCGCCTCCTGTTAACCAGAGCACAGAGTGCTGAGAATGCTGCACTGAGGCCGTGCACGTCCGCCCCGGTGCTCGCTTTGCCCTTTTTTACTGTGTATAAATAAAGACGCAGACGGCACCAGGCTGTTGCTGCCTCTCCACTGGGGAGATCAGGTTCCACCTGGTCCCAGCTTTCCTCTTAGTTTTTTCTTAATATCCCATCGTCCCCCTTGAGGACCTCCTGGCTGTGTGGGTCTCGGCAAGGAAAGACCTGACCAGATGCTTCGTAAGGATCCCATGAAGTCTGCTGCTGTGGGCTGGTGGCCACTTGGTGCACGTCCGCTGTACCATCTAAATCCACTAAATTCACCCGGCAGTGCTGCCCATGGGTGCAGGCTGCAGGGGAGCTGGAGGAGCCCCTCAGCCCGCAGACACCACCCCCTGCACTCTGCACCCTTCCCCCAGGAGCTTTCCTGCCACTCTGGCTCTGCACCCATGCTCCGGAGCTCTGTCCCCACGTGCTACCCCAACATGCGGGGCTGGTCCCCTCCTCCCAGATCGTGGGAAATTGGTGCTCCACAGCATTTCTGCAGTTCCAGTTTTTGAACTCCTTGGTAATGGCTGGTCATCAGGGAGCCCTGCTCACCCCCAGCTGGCTTCCCGTGTGTTAGGACATGGGAAGTGTCCCACAGGCGTGCACGTGTAGGAAAACTCGGAAGAGAGATACACATCGCCACAAGAAGCCGCACCCAGCCATACAGGGAAGCTTTCTGTGGCCAGGAAGTCCCAGAGCCTGAGCTGCGGGAACTTCACAGAGTGGCCCCTTGTATCTCATGCCTTTGCTTGTCCTTCCTGCTCCTGGTCCTGCTGCCCACCGCAGAGCCAGTCCAGGACTTCTGCTCCAGCCCCACCCGCATGGTCCTGATCAGCCTCACCTGCATGATCACCCAACATAAACGACAGGCTTCTGAGGATATGGGGTGGGGACAGATCCCCACACCCAGGCCACTCTGTAACCAGAGCACCAGTAAATACTGACAGTGCAGGTACCTAGAAGCCTGAAGTGCTGGGCATGCCGGGACCCCAATGAGGGTGAGAAGGGCCTGCAGACAGCGCAGCAGGAAGTGAGACTGGAAAGCAGGGCCATCTCTGGTGGCAGGGGAGTGGCACAGCCGCCTGGAGGACCCTGGCAGCACAGCAGAGAAGTGGGTCCAAGTTGGTGCTCTTTCCTTTTCTGGTTCTGTGCATCTGTCCCTCTCCTCGGGCCCAGGAAAACCTGCTTGTCATGCACAAGCCAATTTCCCAGCATGCAGTGTGGTCCCCATGAAGAAGCTCAGGAAGCTACGGACAGATGGCCCCACGGTGGGGAACCACACCCTGCACACTCTGGCCGCTGTCCCATCACCCCCAAGAAGCCCTCTCACCAGCTGTGAGGGAAAGCCCCGACCCCTCTCCTCCTGAGCCCCACTGTGACAAGAATGTTCTGTCAAAATGTTCTGTCAAGGCTGGGTGTGGTGTTGAACCCCTATGATCCCAGCTACTCAGGAGGCTGAGGCAGGGAGATTGTAAGATCAAGGCCAGCCTGGGCAATTCAACAAAAACCTGTCTCAAAATAACAAATAAAAGGGCTGGAGATATAGCTCAGTAGTTGAGCTCCCCTGGTACTGCAAAAACAAAACAAAACAAAAGGAAACAAGAGTTTCACTCAAGGTTCTGTTGAAATCACTAGTGACTGTTGTTAAAATTCTTATCGGTTCTTGGGACTCATGGGACTCGTCCACACAGCTGGCCACTGTCTCCTCCCAGAAACACCTTTTCCCTCGGCACCAGCTCACCACGTCTGCTGCCTTCCACCTCGGCTGCACTCCTGGTCCTCTGCCAGCCCCCCGGTCTCCCTGACCTGGTGGGGTGGGTCACCCCAGGACACAGGCCTTGGGCCCTGCCTTGTCATCTCCACTGGGCCCACTCACCCAGCTCAGACCTCCAGTGGAGAGCTGGAAAGTGACATTGACAATGCCGCCCATAATGACGTCAAAAAATACCAAACACTTAGGAATAAACCTACGCCAAACAGCACAAGGCTGCCGCACAGAAAACGGCAAAATGTTATGGAGGAAAGTGAGCACAGAGGCCTGCTCTGCTCATGATCTGAAGAGGCCTTGTCAGGAGGACGCGGGCTTCCAGACTCCGCGGCCCCTACCAAAATTCCAGCAGGCTTTTTCTGGGAAATTGACAAGCGAATTCTGTAATTTACATGGACATGTAAAGGATCTTGAATAGGCAGAAACAATTTTGAGAAAAAGGAGAACAAATTTCCTAAACTACTTGATTTCAGAACTTAACTATTGTAATTGATATAGGCTGTTTCCAGTGTAGTTATAGGTCAGTTTACCAATGGGTTGATAAATACATCAGTGGAACAGAGTTCCAAGGTCAGAAATAGACCCACCAGTTTTTGACCAAGACACCACATGAATTCAACAGGTAAAAGAGTCTTTGAAAATGGATCAGAGGGGGTGGGGATTTAGCTCAGTGGTACCTGCCTGCAAGTGTGAGGTCCTGAGTTCGAGTCCCAGTACCCAATAAATAAAAAAATAAGAAAGAAATAAAATGAGTTGGAGCCAGGTGTGGTGGTACATGACTGTAATCTCAGCACTTGGGAGGCTGAGGCAGGAGGACCACCCTGATTCTGAGGCCAGCCTGGGCTACATAAGGAGTCCAAGGCCAGCCTGAACTTCATAGCAAGACCGTCTCTAGAGAAAACAAAGATTAAAACAATTGATTATCCATACAGGAAAAGCTGAACCTTGACTCACTCCATGCACAAAAATAAATCTGAGCTGTATCACAGAAATAAATGCAAAGCCCAGAATATAGTTTCTAGAAGAAAACTCATGACAATATTTTGGCCATGAGGCAGGTAAAGATTTCCTGAATAGGATATGAATGTGAACTATTCACAAAAAATATAAAACCTTTGTTTATCAAAGATGACAGGGGCCAGGGATTTAGCTCAGCAGTATAAGCACCTGCCTGGCAAGCATGAGGTCATGAGTTCGATTCTCGGTACCAAAAAAAAAAAAAAACAGATGACAGCATTACTAAAGAAGCTTTAGAAAAAAATATTCACCATATGTACAGTTAAAGGAAAACTACATGAAGAACACCCATAGTCACTGGTACGTATAACCTGATAAAAAGCAGGCAAACCACTAAAAACCCTCATCAAAGAAGAGGCACAAAGGTCTAACGAGTCCATTAAAGCCATTGCTCATCAGTGACGCACAAAACAGCTATGGCGAGATATTGCTTTGTCCTGTGGCTCCTTGTCACAAGGTCAAACCTGTCACCACCCTGAACCACGTGTCGCCCGGAGGGATCAGCCCCACGGAGCTTACCACATCCCCACCGAAACACTTCCTGGAGCCCAGCAGAGCCGTCTCAGCTGACCACTGGGGCGGGGCTGGCTATACAAACTGTGACACCTGCATCCCATGGGCACCAAGTGGTGAAATACAGGCACATGCGACAACTCGAGCTCTTCTCAGGACCTCACCTGCCGCGGGGAGCTGGATCACACAGAGCCTGACCCTGCTGTGCGGAGCTCCCCAGGGTGGGTGAATCAATCCCGAAGGACAGAGGGGTGACCTGGGCTGCCCCAGGAGGTGGGGACAGTGAGGAAAAGGACACGGGCTTTCTGGGCTGATGGAAACGTCCTGTATCTTGTTTAGCATGACGGTTACTTGCTAAAATCAGCGCTTAAACTGCGTATGGCGGTGCAGCCTATAAGCTCAGCATTGGGAGGCCTGAGGCAGAAGGCGCCCTGAGTCCAAGGCCACCGGGTGAGGCCTTATCTCAAAAACAAAACAACACTGAAGAACTGCTTATTTAACTGTATATAAATTTTACCTCAATAGAAAAAAAATTAGATTCTGGGACAAACAGTGGCAAATGTGAAGTGTGGTTTTCAAATCTTCCTTTGTCTCTCATAAAAGCCAATGGAGAAACCAGAGCGAAACATGAAAGTCAGTCAATATCAAAACAAGGCTGGGTGACGGGGCAGGCAGGGTCCCTGCTCATCTGTGATTGCGCTTTCCACGGTTTCGGTGACCTGCCGACCCCCACTATCTGCAAATACTGAGTGGAAAATTCCAGAAACAAATCATTCATGAGTTTTCAACAACTTTACTGCAGTGTACTGTTATGTTCTCCTGTGCTGTTATTAGTTTTGTTCTCCTCTCTCGCTATGGCTGATTCACGGGTTAGACTTGCTCATGGTGGTTCTGTGTAGAAGGAAAGAAAGTCCCTGCACTCCTAGGGTTTGGCATCACTTGCAGTTTCAGGCATCTGCTGAGGATCTTGGAAGTGTCCTCTGGAGATAAGGGTCCCTGTTGTGTCCCCCGCAGCCCCCCAGTACATACACTGCCGCTGAGAGCCTTGGGTAGAGCCAGCATCCGGGCACAGGAGGCAGTAGAAGGCACAGGATATCCAGGGACCCAAGACAGGAGCACCCACATGGACACTGGGGTCTGGGGGTGTGTGTGTATGGGGGTGCAGCTCAGGGGGCCCCAGCAGAACCTGCAGGGCTGGGGCAGTTGTGTGACAGGGACTCCCGAAGGTGGTCAGCAGGTTCCACCCCGGGACAGGGCTCATACCAAACAGAAGATGCCCCGAGCAGGAGCAAAATCAAGACCAGAGACACAGGCGCAGAAGAAAGAGAAAGCCCAGCAGGAGCCCCGAGGGGACCAGCGCTGGGGAACTATGGCAAGGGTGGGAAGGAAGCTGCCACATCTCAGGGCAAGAAAAGAGGAACAGGAAGCGATCTGTGAGGTGAGAAAGCCTCTCCCGACTTCCTGCCCCAACATTTCACAGGGAAAAGTGCAACAACTCCAAGCTCAAATCCAACAGGAAGTGACTATGGAGAAGAAAAAAGAGATTTCTGAACAACATTCCCACAGGCGGCCAAGGCGCCGGAAGACAAGCGGGAGGAAGAAAACTGTCACCTAGGGCTCCAAAGACACCAGGAGAGGACATGAGACAGGAAGGAAACAGTCGGCTGAGAATTAGAGAAGGTCAGAAGAGCCCCGGAGGAGAAGACGTAGCTTTAGTGATGAGGGCCCAAGTGTGAGGGCGCAGAGGTAAATAACTGCACAGGCGCTGGAGAGCAGAGCGAAGGAAGGGGAAGAATTCTTTTCCCTCTCTTTCCTCTTTTGTGGTCCTGGGGATTGAACCCAGGGCCCTCACACTTAGCTACTTCCCTAGGCGTCACCCCCACCCCTGGCTTTTTAAAATTTTTAGATAGAATTTGTGCTAGGTATCTAAGTATACCAGGGTGGGCTTGAACTTGTGACCCTCCTGTTTCAGCCTTCCAGAGGGCTAGGATTCCAGGCATGCCACCGTGCTCAGCTTGGAAAAAAATGTTAAATAAAAAATAAAGAAATGGAAATGATAGCTACTGGGCTCAAAGGGCATGTAGGGGGCAGTAATGAAAGCTTATTTGTTCGTTTGTTTGTTTTTTGGTACCAGAAATCAAACTCAGGACCTTGCATTTGCCAGGTCATTTGCATTTGCATTTGCATTTGCCTTGCATACCATTGAGCTATTTCCCTGGCCCAAAAGTATTTTAAAATTAGGCAGTGGAGATGGTTGCACAAATCTGTAAGATACTAAAAACTGCTGGGCATAGTGGTACACATCTGTAATCCCAGGACTCAAGAGGCTGAGGCAGGAGGATTGCTTCAAGTTTGAGGCCAGCTTGGATTACATAGTGAGTTCAAGACTACATAGCAAGACCCTGTCTCAAAAATAAAATACTAAAAGCCTCTGCATTCTATACTTTAAAAGGATGAGTGTTATAATATGTGAATTATATCTCAATAAAGCTGGCATCTGTAGATGTCTATCGTTAGATCCACATCTACAATAGGAATCTTACTCCAGGGTCAATCCCAGCTCCAGAGATTAAAGCATAATATTTGGCAGAGAAAAATAAAAGTAGAAATAAAGGAAAAAAGTCAAGATATCCAAAAAGGACCAGGAATATAGCTCAGTGGCACAAAAGGAAGAGACAAATAACAAAGCTAGACTATGGGGACCTAACACATAGACCATAGGAAACCCTCAAGAAGAAATGTAAGAGGGCTGGGGATTTAGCTCAGTGGTTTAAGTGCCTGCCTGGCAAGTGCAAGGTTGTGAGTTCGATCCCTGGTACAAAAAAAAAAAAAAAAAAAAAGTAAAGAAAGGAAACAAAAAAAATTCTAGAAATTCAATTTCAGTTGCTTGAAATTACTTTAAACATTAAAATTATATATTGGAAAGTACATTGCATAACTGAGACTATTAACCCAGGCTGACCAATATCAAGATGCAATTTATAAAAAGTATTAGACCTGACATAAAAAGAAAGAGAAGCCATTGCTTTGCATCTTTTTGAGATAGGTCTCACTGTGCAGCTCAGGCTGGCCTTCAGCTCCCTTGGAAGCTCAGGCTGGTCTTGAACTCACAACGATCCTCCTGCCTCAGCCTCCTGAGTGCTGGGATTACAGGTGTGGTTGGGGAAACAATCTTTTGAACATGTAGGCAAGAGGCTTACAGTGGAAAAGAGATAATCAGGCTTTTCCATAGAAATGTCCAATGCTCTGTGTCAGAGGAAAACCTTTAAGACGTCAAAATAAAGGGAAGAAGGGGGGAGGAGGCTCGAGCAAGAATTTTTGTACTGCAAAGCTGACTTTCAGTACAAAGAAACAAAACAATTCCCTGCCTGTGAAAACTCAGAAAAAACTGTTCACACGGGCCTTCCTTGGGCACTTTGGAGAGAAGTCAGACAACCACCGTGATACACAGTGGCATAAAAGTGGGCAGATGTGAAACCAGCGGGGCTGAAAGGGAGTCGTAGCCAAAGTAAGGACCCTACAAATTGACAGCATGAACGCGATGCAGTTTTTCTTTTCTTTCTTGCTCTTTTTTCCCACCCATCTTGCCTGTGGGAAGGAACCCAGGTTTTGCCAAGCCTGGGGATCCAGGGAGCGGAAGAGCCCCCGAGCTGCCCCAGGAATGTATGGTCAGCAACTTTCAGAGGCTGGGTCGACCAGCCAGGTCTTCAATGGACTTCAAAGGTTACAGCTTGTGTCTCCATGTCCCCCTATCTAAGGATGAGGTCACATGTGGGAGTTTGGGGAGGTGGCTAGATCTGGGGCGTGTGATGCTGGGATTCAGGGTGCCCTGTCCTGGTGTGGGTGGCGCCTGTCAGCAGGCTTATGGCTTGGACAGAATGCGGCATAAAGGCAGCTCCTGCTGCGCCGTCGCTTGCCATGGTGGGAGCTGTTTCCCCTCCGCAATGCTTGTCTGCTACACAGTCCGGCCTTGGGTCCAGGCGACTAAGGACCGAACCTCTGCAAACCATGACCCGAACAAACCTTTCCTCCCTTCACTTTGGGCATCAGGCATGTTGTCTCAGCAGCAAGAAAAGTAAGATAGAAGGAAAAGAAACAGATACAAAGAGAACAGCAGGTTAAAAGAAACCCCAGGACACGATTTCTTTTTAAAAAGGGCGAGAACACATTCTTATGTTCCAGGCTGTTCACTCAGATGACAAGCCGGGAAGGAACGGGAGGAAGTGTCGGCACAGGCTAGCGGCTGTGATTGTGATAGGACCCCATTGAGGGGCTGGGCAAGTTCTAGTCCTGGGAAGAGACTTCACAGCTGGCTTGCCTTGTGAGTCTGTAGCTCACTGAGATTGTCTGTGTCTCTTTAGTTGGCAATTTAAAATTTTAAAATATAGCTGGGCATGGTGGCTCATGCCTATAATCCTAAGCACACAGGAGGCTAAGTCAGGAGGATCGCTGCAAGTTTGAGGCCAGCCTGGACTCCAAATTGAGTTCAAGTCCAGTCTGAAATGCAGTGTAAAACCCTGTTTAAAAAATTCTTTTAAAAAATATAGCCAATTGTGCTTGTGCACACTTGTAATCCCAGCACTCTATGAAGCTGAAGCAGGAGGTTGCAAATCCCAGCCCAGCCTGGGCAACTTAGTGACTTAGCAAGACCTTGTCTTAAAATAAAATATAAAACAAGGGCTGGGAACATGGCTCAGCGAGAAGGAACTGGGGCCCCTCCCGAGTACTGAGAAAATCAAATCACGTCTCGGAACACAAACCCTTCTTGTTCCTGCTCTTTCCCCGGTAGCCGATTTTGAGTCTACCCTGTGACGCGCACATAGTCTCTCACTTCTGGGGGGTCCGTCCCCCTCTACAGAGGGCAGGGTTTCTGTCTGCTGTGTCCCCACTTCCCACAGTGGCACCTGGCACACAGTGGGGGCACCATTATGGAACAAAGGAGCCAGGGAGGAGGAGGGGTCCCTGGCTCTGCTGGGTGCAGGACTGGCGGGGGCCCTACCCACTTGTCACAGCCAAGATGCTGGCGCCTGGACAGCACAGCTCTCCTTACAGAGTGGGCCTGGGTGACACTCGTCCCTGCACGGCCCAAGTATGCCATAATTGATGTGGAAAGCCACCAAACACAAGGGCAAGACAGGCAGCCACAGGCTCCGTAACCAACCCCCAAGCAGCAGGGCTCCGGGAGGCGCCCAGAGCCCCCACAGAGCCCAGGGTCCCCATGCTGGCCATGATGCCTGTCTGGTTTCCCCATGCCCAACCAGTCGGTATTTACAGTGTCCCCCCAAAGCACCCTAACTGTAAGTTAGAGACCTCAGGTCACCACAGTCATTTGACATTCGCTTCAGAACCTTCCAGGGCCGGTACTTGGCTCCCCTTGCCCAGCTCAGGCTCTGGCTACCTCTGCCCCTGCTCCGCCAGCCAGGAAGCCCTGTCTCCTCCTCAAGCCCTGCTCCTTCTGCCACCTCACTGTAAATCCCTGCTCCATGCCAGGCCCCTCCAGGCTACAGAGATCAGAAGGGCAGAGCACAGGTAACTGGGAAGAACTGAGATGGCAGGTCCGTCTACTTCCGGTTCCTCTCACCGGGTCCCTGGGGCACAGGTGCCAAGGCAAACAGTTGGTCCCTGTTAATTCATCCCATCCTCTCATAAACCCTAAGAGCCAGTTTGATTATCTTCGAACCAAGGTGCAGAGTCCAATGTCACCAAGCTGGCAACTGGTGGGGCCGGGCTTTGAAGCCGGGCACTCTGGCTGTCAGCCCTGTCTCACTGCCGTGCTCGGGACAGGCAGGAAAGCTGTTGGAGCTGGGGTGGGCAAGGTGGTGACTGTGCCTGCTGGTGGGGGGTCAGGGGATGGACAACTGCACTGCACGGTGGGGGAGGGCTGTGGGTCTCGGCAGAGCAGGGGGCAGCCAGCAGTAGCTGGGTCTGCAGAGGCCATCGGGGCTCTCCCGGGGGTGCAGGCAGGGGCTGTGGGGCTACAGGCTGGATCCCTGCAAAAAGCAGCCTGTGTTTACTTTCTCAGGCAGTGAGAAACATGGTGGCCTCTCCTGGGGAGGCTGGAGGGAGGGAGGAAAGGCCGGCAGGGTGAGCATGGCCTAGGGCCTCTCTGCGCAATGGTCCATCTCTTCCCAGCTCCCTCGCTCACTTGGGACAGGGTCTGTGAGACTCAGTTTCCTCCTCTGTCAGCCCGAGGCCTGCTGGAGGCTGATCAAGCTGCTGCAGGGCAGGGGCCCAGCACAGCGTGGCCCCGGCAGGACACGGTTTTACTGTACTGATCGGGGCCAGGTGGGGGTGAAGAAGCCCGCCCTGGAAGGGACACTGAGAGCCAAGTCCTTGATCTTGGAAAGCAACCTGCTGGCCCGAGTGACCCCAGTCCCTGGGGACCGCCACTCACCACCACCTCCAGGTCCGAGTTCAGGTGCCGCTGGGTGTCCGACATCTGCAGTAGGACCTCACCTGCAGGGCGAGGGAGCGGCAGCGTCAGCGCGGGGAGGCTGCCCCACCATCCCTCCCCCCAGAAACCAGGCGGGCGGCTGGAGGTCAGGACAAAGGTCCAGGAATTTCCCCTCTGGCTTTGGGGACCCCCTAGGCTTATCCTAGCCTGGGCACAGCCCTGTGGGGAGTGGTAGGGCATGGCCTGGCTCCAGGCCCGTGTGCGGCTGAGGGTGAGGCACAGCTGGGAGAGTAAGCATGCCAAGGAGTGAACCCCCAGAGTGGGCAAAGGCAGAACCCAGGCCTGGGCGGGGAGGCCTGGTAGGAGGCCAGCTGGGGGAGGGACCCCTACCCTACCTGAGCAAAGGGGCTATAGCGGAGGGGGGTGCCTCACCCAGAATCTGGGAGGTGGAACTCTGCAGGGCTTGCTCCCCAATTTTCTGGATGGCACTGAAGTATACCTCAGCTGCCTCGGACAGAGCTGCAGGAGAGAAGGGACAGTCCAGCTCCGGCCCCTGCATCCGTCCCCACCCTCTGGAGGGCCCTGCTTCAGGCAGAGTGTGCACGGGGGACACTGAGGGGCCGAAGTAGTGTTCAAGAGGGAGGGTGCCTGGTTGTCCTGCATGTCTGTCTCAGAGAGCGGGACAGGGCTGGGGATAAGGAGTGGGACCAGACAGGAGGCCCTTGCTTGGGTGTTCACTGGCACTGGTGGCAGAAGGTGTGGGAAACTATGGCGGCCACAGCACAGCGGGCAAAGAGGTACCAGTCTCATGGGACAGTGCGGAGAGCGTGTTCCTGAGGAATCCTGCATGGGCAGGTGTAGGCTAGGGGCAGAAGTAGCCCTGGGGCTGGGCTGGTGGTGGTGACCAGGGGACAGCAATGCATGTGTGTCGGGGTGTACACTCAGTTGTGCAGGGTCTGCAGCACCTCATGCTGAATCAAGAGCATCTGGGGGCCTGGGGGGGCACAGGGCTGTGGGTGTGGAGGGGGTGGGGCTGAGCCTGCATGGGCACAGGAAGTGCATGCCAGGTGGTGGGGTGGCAGGAGGACAGGGGCTGGCGGTAGGGTGGACACCGAGCTGGGCGCTCACCATGGAAGGCCCGGAGGTAGTTGTTGCCTAAGTATACCAGGTTCTCCAGGGCAGGGTTAAACTGCTCCATGATGTTCTGGACCCAAAGACGAGGGCAGCCGGGCATGGAGACAGAAGAAGGAACAGTGGACAGAGGCTCCAGCTCCGAGGGAGACTCCAGATCCTGGGTGCCCACCCTGAACCCTGGGGAAACCCGGAACCCTGGCTCTTGGCTGCAGGGTCTCCAAGGCCATCTTCTGGGGGCTTGATGCAGGCCAGAGTCCACTTGAGTCCATCTGCTACTCGCACGGCTGTCCCTGGGCTGGGGCACCTCAGAGGATACCTTTCTCCCTCCCCTGCTGGGCACGGCCTGCCCTGCCCTGCATCCAGGCCTCTCTGGGCTGTGACAGCCCCCTCAGGGGTGGGAGCAGGTCTTTCCCTTGTCAAAGAAGAGACCCCTGGGAACAGGGCTGTGACTGGGTCGCTGCGGGCCACCCTGGGCTGTGGCCCACTGGAGAACACCCTGGGTGGCGGAGACAGTCCCGGACTTAGACTTGGAATTGGGTCTTGATTCAAATCCCAGCAGCACCTCTTCCTCCCTATGACCTTGAAGAAGCCGTTTGACCTCTGCGGTCTGGGTTTTATCTGTCAAAGAGCAGTTACTTTCTATCTCACGGGGATCGTGAGGTGGGGCCGTCATGAAAGCTGCTGCAGACAAGGGGTGCTCAATCAATGTGCATGGCACTGCAGCCACCCCAGCAGGAAGTTGAGGGGACTCAGAAACGAGAGGGAGGGGTCAGTCCCCACTGCCCACTCCCTGCTGGGCCTTTGACTGGAGATTCCCATCGCAGGATTTGGCAACAGCCACCCCGAACCCTGGACCCAGGGCCCTTCCGGCTTTGTGGGGAGCAGAAAGTAAGGGGTCCCATCGGGTGTATGACTATTCCCTGCCACCCCAACTCCCGTGCCCATGACTCAGCCCAGCCTGGCTCGGGCCTCCTTCCCTGAACCTGCAGCCGTGCCCTCGTCTGCCCTCTGTTCTCGGGGCAGGTGGGACCTCCATGCCCTTGCCTCGTGTTCACCTTATAGATGGCCATGGTGGATCTGTAGAACTGGTCCATCTCGGGTGCCATGGGGTGGCCACTGGGCAGGAGGCAGGTGGTAGGAGCAGGGCTGAGCAATCCGGGGTCAGTCTCTGCAATGCCCGGTGCTCGGCGGGCAGCGAGCAGGCTGCAGAGTGGCAGCTGCAGACGAGGTGGCCTTGGAGGAGGTGGCCGCTTAATTATTCACCAGCAGGGATGTCAATGTGATCTGGTGCGTAACCAGAGCCGGAGGGGAAGGCATCCTGTGACGCAGGCGGGTTCATGTGACCTGCCCTTCAATTATTTACCCCACTAAGTGTGGGTCGGTGGGCACGCCGGGTGGGCCATTCTCCCGGCCACCTCCTCTCCACCGAGCTCTGTCCTGGTACTGGTTGCTACCAGGCATTGTCCATTCCGTGGGGCCAGAGTGCTCAATGCCCTCCTCCTGGGGCAACCCTGGGGTCAGACCCACCCATGCGGTGGACACACGACTGTCCTCAGATGTCATCTCTGCCCTGAGCCCCTAAGACCCATGCCTCAAGGGCGCTATACCTCCATGGCCCCCATATCCATTCCTCTGAATGCCAGAGAGTCGGGGTACAGACCTGAGAACAGACTGTGGCCCTCTTCTGAGGGGTCCCGCCTTCGATGTCACCCCAACTCTCAGATGGGTTCTCCTCCACCTCCATGAACCCTGCCTGGGGCAGGTGGACATGCCACCACTCTGGACACCCCACTGGCCTGTTTTGCAGACCTGGAGGAGAGGAGGTGTCCCTGCCCCACCAGCCAGGGCCACAGGACACAGGAAGAGGCCATGTCATGGCCAAGAGCTCAGGTGGGGGTGGAGACCTTGATGCACACAACACGGGCAGACTGGAGTCCAAACCATTTATTCCACAGTTTTGGGGTCATCCCTTCCCCACGCAAATGCTTCTCTAGAGATGATTAAGTGACCTTTGAGAGCAGGGAGGACTCAGGGTGGGGCAGCTCCAGGGGTGGGGTGACCAGATGTGCAGAGGAGCAAAGTCGAATGGGACGCCCCACTCCCGGCCTGGCTTTCCCCCAAGGTCTGGGGGCTGCAGGGTGCGCTGAGGAGGGGCAGGGCCACTGGTCAAGACATCTGTCCTTCAGTCAGGGAAAGGGCCGAGGACTCTGAGCACGCAGCCTGCTGTGATGGAGGGTGCCGAAGGTGGGAGGGACAGAGACCAGCCTTAGGGGGAAGCTGCGTGGCCCTGGGGCCCAGTGCGTCTGTGCACATGGGGCTGCCTGGCCCTGGCTCTGCCCACTGGTGGCAGTGGCCTCGCCACAGGGAAGGGAGGAGCTCAAGGTGAGAGCAGCAGCTGGACCAGCTTCTGAAACTGCTCTTGGTGCTGAGAGATGTAGACCTCGGTCTCCCAGAGCGCACTGACCAGCACTGCGTCATTGACCTCATCAAGCATGATGTCTGTCCCCAGCGGGGGGTTCATTCTGTCCAGACGGGAAAGGGGGTCATCCAGGTGGGTTGGGGACAAGAGCTAGCACAGGATAGGCTCAGGGAACTCAGCAGCTCTCTGGGAAGGGGAGGTCCATGCTGAGGGCTGGGGATCTGTGGGTCCCACCAGGCCTGGGCAGCGGCATGGTCAGGGTCCTTGTCTCACCTGAAGTACTGGATTCCCACCATCTCGCACCAGGCCCGGGCCCGGTCCACAGCCCGCCCATCGGGATCCGTGCACTGGGGAGAAGCAGCCTCAGTGAGCCCAGCCCAAGGCACCTGGCGCTGCCACCCTGCTGGAGTCCTGTACAGCCCCACCCCTGGAGACCCCCAGGCTCCAGGGCCCATCAGCACAAGTGGGGCCCTCAGCCTTGGGGACCTGCCCAGCTGTGCAGTCAGGGGCAAGGGTTTCATGTATGCTTCAACAGAGTCTGTCTAGCAGACAAATCACTGCACTGTCTGGCAGTGGGGTCAGTAGCCGACCGGACCTCTAGCCCTCCCCCTGGAGCTTTTATTCCAGTACATTCTGGGCTTCCACACCAAGCTCTTTGTAGAAAGGACTCCTCTTCCTACGAAGAGGACACTTAGCACACACACTGCAGCAGCAGGGGCCCGGGGGGTGTCGCTCAGATGCTGCACTGGGGACCTGCCCCCTCAGCTGGCTAAAGAGGCTGGGCAGATCCACTCAGCCCCAGGGAGAGGCCAGAGGGGTCAGCCTGGCCGGAGACCCCGAGCTAGTAGGCTGGAGGTAGGGCCCAGACTCACACAGTCCACCACCATCTTGCCCAGCTCCTTGGCCCCAAAAACAGTCTTGGCCAGTTCCCAGGGGTTGCTGGGGCGGAAGATGTCCACACTGGTCACAGGCACCTGAGGGCACTGCCCTGTCCCCAGAGAGACCACGATGGAGAGTTTCTTCACCTTGTCGCCCTGACCCTGTGGGGAGGAGGACAGAAGTAGCTGCAGGGGACCTCTGTGGATGGGTGCACCCAGGGGAGTCCGAGAGAAGTGAGGGCTGGATACCGGGGTACCCGGGAGGAGGCAGAGGCCAGAGGATCAGGACACACCCGGGCACACCTGGGCACCATTCTTGGCCAGTGCCTGCAGGTGGGGTCTGGTGCCTGAGCAGCACCCTAACCCCCTTTCACAAGGGCTGCTGCGGGGTCACTCATCTCCTAGGAAAGCCCTGTGTGTACCAACAAGGCCTCACCCCCACTGGCTCAGTGTGCTCCCGCCGGCCCGCAGGCTGCGCAGGATTCAAGGTCAGGCCAGGGGCGGGAGCGCAGGGACAGGTCCTTGGTCTCTGCTGTTGACAGGTGTTTACAGGTGTTCCTACCATTATCTCATTAACCTTCCAGGCCGGGTGCAGAAAGGGTGTGACCGCCTGCCTGCTGCACAACTAGGACTGGCAGCCAAGCAGCCAGCCGGGTCAGACCACACCGTGGGCAGTGGGGTGGAGACCTGAACCAGGATCCGGGCTGCCACTCTCTACCTGTTCAGAAAAACTCTGCTGCTGATCTGCTGGGTGACCCTGGTAACCCCGACAGGTGATCCCAGGCTCTTTATCCTTAACAGGACTTCGACTGAACAGACTTAGGTCTGAACCCCTCAGGACACCCACCCTGCTCACACTTCCCAGACCATGGCCACGAAGTCCTCACAGTGCCCAGGGTGGCACTGTCCCTGTCCCCACTTGGCAGCTGAGCTGGAGGATAGACCAGGCAGGCTGCCTCCCTGGGCAGGGGGCTACTGACTCTGTGCCACCCTGTCCCCAAGGGTCTCAGGCTAGGTGCGACCTCGGAGCAAAGACCTCCCCCCAGTCCTGCATAGCTCCGTGAGGCACTAAGAGACCATGTTCCTGCCAGAGCAGACTCTGAGCAAGCTTGTGTCCCCTCCTGGATAGAGTGGCACATATGGGCACGTGGGCTGCCCTCCCCACTGTCTGCAGGTGCTGTGAGTGCGTCCCAGCGTGCTCTGTCATGCAGTGCAGACGGGCTCTGGACTCCCTCTTAGCGCCTGCTCAGATCGAGAGGGCACAGCACACATGCATGCCCAGCTCCCTGCCTGCCGTGGCTCTCACCTTGCGGATCAGGTCCTGGTTGTACTCGTGGATCTCGGTCATGGCGTCCAGTGTGGGGTTGTTGGCCAGCAGCCCGCCATCCAGGAAGCGCCCATTGGGCCGGAAGTAGGTGGGGGCTGCCCCGCTGCTCCGGGCCGCCAGCCATACCAGCTGCTCTGGAGTTGGGGGAGAAGGTGGCTCAGTGGCACAAGGGACTGGTATAAAACCTTGTACTCAGATCCCAGGGTGTGCATTGAGGGCCAGTGCAGGAAGACAGAAGGTCTGGGAACTTTTTTTTTTTTTTTGGCAGTACTGGGAATTGAACTCAGGGCTTTCACACTGAGCTCCATCCCACTTGCTTTTTTGAGTTAATATTTCACTAAGGTGCTAAGTTGCCCAGGCTGGGCTCAGACTTTCAATCCTTTATCAATGCCCGTCCTCAGCCATCTGAAACCAGGGCCATTTGGGGAGGGCCAAGGCTCAAGCCTGCAACTCCCACCCACTTCCCACAGCACCCAGGCCAGTTGCTGCCCACAGAGGCAGCAAGGTTTTCACCTGAGGGCTGAGCTGGAGGCTTCAGGCTAACGTTTTGGCTGTAGCGAGGCTCCCTGACAGCCTCTGGGGCCTCATAATTCCGGAAGAGGTGGAGCTCAGCTGGTTGCCGGTCACACAGTGTCCCGGTCAGCATCACCCTGGGGACAGACAAGGAAGGAGGGCAGCTGACTGGCCCACCGGGCCACCTTCCCCTTTGCCCAGCACTCCTGCCCCCTAAGCCCCAGAGCACTGAACCCTGGAGTGCTGGGGGTGGCGGAGTGGAAAGCACCTTGGCCTAGCTCAGGCAACGAGGCAAACTTCGTTCTCATGCTGGCGGAGTTCCCTGCCCTGGGTCCCTTGGTCCCTTCTGGGGATTCAGTAGTGCCTGCTGCTGAGGCAAATGACTAGGAGCTGCTGCAGTATCCGCCAGTGGACAGTCCAGTGGTCTGTGGCTGCCTGCCCTGCCCACACGCTGCGTCTCAGAGAGTGACCCGGGCCAGGCAGTACCGAGTGTGTCAGCGGGCTGGGAAGAAGATGCAGGAAGAGCAAGGTTTGGGACACTGCATTCACCAGGCCACATGCAGTTCCGCGCCCTAAAAGGACCCTTGGTGGCACCAGTGACAGTGAGCTGGCAGTGGGGATGGGGACTGCTTGGTGGCTGCAGCTCCAGGTAGGATGGGAGGAGATTTCTGTCTGTGTGACCTTTGCTATGTCTCCTGTCTTCTGCCATGTGAGTCACCAGCCTATTAAAGAACACTCCTGCTTGTCTTGAGACACAGACACCCTAATCACTGCTGGCGCAGCCCCTCGGGAGCTGGGAGCCGGCGTGTAGCAAGATCCTCCCAACTGCCTGGCTCCTGGATCTGAGAACTCCACCTCTGATGAGTGGTAAATAAAATGAAACATCACTGTCTAAGGCTTTTCACCGCACTGCAATTTATGACTGGAAAGTCTAACAGGGACAAGCAGAAGGGGCAAACCATGACACGCTGTGCAGCTGATCAAAATTATGCTGACAGGGAGCTCAGAGCAAACGCTTTAAAAAAAAAGTGCCGTAATCCTGACAATCAGGAGGCTAAGGTTGGAGCACCATTGTGAGTTCAAGGCCAGCCTGAGCTATGTAGGGAGACCTTGTCTCAAAAAAAAAGAAAAAACAAAAACTAAAGACTCCATGGAAGAAAAAAAAAAAAGGGGGAAGCTGAGTCTGAGGCCAACCCAGGCACTTACTGGGATCTTGTTTCAAAATAAACATACTCAGGGCAGGGGATTTAGCTCAGTGATGCAGGGCCTCCTTGGCAAGTGTGAGGTCCTGAGTTTGATTCCCAGTACAAAAAAACCCCCCTACACTAAAACTATCAAAATAAACACAGACACGTGTGCCTTCTTTGCTGCACACACACACCAAAGAAGTCGGCTTGTACCAGCTTGTAAGAAGCTACTGGCTGGTTGTTAAACTGCTGGGTGCTTGGAAGTGGCAGTGGCGGGTATTCCTACCAGGGGCATCGGTGAGCACTACAGATCAGGGCTTCCCGCGAGACTGTACCAGACGCATCTAAGCAAGCAGCAGATTAAAAAACAATAATGTCTATGGGGCTTACAAAAACAAGGCAGGTTTAAAATACAGAAAACCAATTCCTGATAGGACGGCAGCAGGCAGCAGGCAGCAGGCTAGGTGTTTTAACTCAGTGCTTGATTATCTGAGAACAGGGTAATGCTGTCAACTTAACGCAGGCTTATTAGAGTTGAGCATGTGGGCTGGGGGTGGAGCTCGGTGGCAGAGCACTTGCCCAGCGTGCACTGGGCCCTGGGCTCCTTCCCAGCAGCACAGGTGTGTGCACACACTCATACACATGCACGTGTACCTGCACACGGAGTTTAGCACGCACTGAAAAGACCACACAGACTGCGGTGCGTACCTTTAAAACTATGAGGGGTAGAGTGCAGTGAGTCCAGTGGACTCAGTGAGTCCAAAACAAGGCCAGAAAGAAAGAGAAAAAGCCACAGCAAAACAGGACAGCATCTGTTGCCCCAAACAGAGCGGTGGTTTCACTTAAAAAGGGCCAACACATAAACTTGGTCAAACCCAGACTGGCCATGTGCCTCAAACCAACCAGCTAAATCAGGTTTAACTACATTGATTTCAATAAAATTGTTATTAGGTATTAAGAAGCTATGAGTGGTTAAGTGGCCCAGGGAAGAACAGAGTAAAGCGGAAAAGATCAGACCAAGAACAAGTCCAGCTATGGGCTCTTCACGGGAACCACATCTAAGGTGTAACCACTTCAGAGGCCGACAACGGAGGGACACGGAGGCGAACCTGTGTGACTACGCTGGGACAGACCGAAGGAACTTTCAGGCTCCGAGCCTTCCTCAGATAATGAAGGACACTTCATAATAGTAAGGGTCCAACCCCCAGAAAGATGCACCAAAAATTAGATGTATATGCAATTACCGGTAGAGTATCAAACTATCCAAGTAAAAAGTTATAAAATAGCAAAAAAAAAAAAAAAGCCACAGAATCCCCACACTGTCAGTCTCAGTAACGGACAGAAGAAGCTTTGCTGTTTCCGTGCTGCGCTCGCACTGTGAAGGTGAGGGTGCACCGTGTAACGACGCTTGCCACTCTCCTCCTTGGTTATGGAATAGTGGTTTTTTTCATAAAAAATTAAAAATAATTGATAGAAGAAATGAATCTAATCAGTAAGGATATGGAAGATTTGGAAGTTTTCAATAACATTACTTGCCAATGTGGCTTAATAGGCACACATAGGACTCAGAACCCAACAAAGGCAGGATTCATATGTTTTTAAATTAAGTATTTACAAAAACCAATTGAAAAGGGCCACAAATCTGGTCTTGACAGGTTTTTGGTTTTTCTGGGTTTTTTGCTCTGCAATCGAACTCCGGACCCCACGTCCGCCAGGCAGGTGCCGTGTCACTGAGCCGCATCCCCGGCCCGAGTGTTACAAGTCCAAATCATGTTCTCTGGAGGTAGCAATCCGCGACAAGATAAATAGTAAGTGTTCTCCATTTAGAAACTGAAAAATGCATTTTTAATAATCTATGCTTAAAAATCAATTATAATGAAAATTAGAAAATCTTCTGAACTGAATAGCAATAAATTCACATACAGAATATATCCAAAGCCATGTTTTTGGGAAATGTTTGGAATTACATGTACCATACAGACCCGGCCACAGCAGCCCCTGGCCATAGTTCTTCTTTTTTTTGGTACTGGGGATCGAACTCAGGACCTCACACTTGCCCAGCAGGCATTCGTGCCACTGAGCTAAATCCCAGGCTGTAGTTGTACTTTCTGTGGTTTCAGTTGCCAGTGGTCAACCACAGTCTAAAAATGTTACAATAAACAGTTCCTAAGATTTCAGTGCTACTCAGAGTAGCAAGATGAGTCTTGAGCTGTTCTGCTGCCTCCCGGGGTACCCGCCGCCGTCTCAGGTATCAGACTGGCTGTCCTGCTGTCCTGCTGTCCTGGCTGTCATTAGACTGACTGTGGGTACCGTCCAGAGTTTTGGACATCCCGAGGTCCTAACACCTATCCCTGTGGCTAAGGGGGAACTAGTGTGCACATAAACACACACAGACATACACACTCACACGCAACTCACGCCATCGGACAGAGCAGAAGAAAGTCAACGAGCAGAATGTTTTATTTCAAGAAGTTAAAAAAAGGAACCAGAGCATTCTGGGAGCTGAAGCAGGGGCATCAAAGCTTGAGCCCAGCCTGGGCAACTCAGAGACTTAATAAGACAAACCTTAGCTCAACATAAAAAAAAAATACCAAAGGGCTGAGGAGGCAGCTCAGTGTGAAGGCCCTGGGTTCAAAGCCTGGTTCAGCAAAACAAACAGACAGAACCCTAAAGCGAACAAGCACACAGGAAGCGCTAGGCTTGCACGGTCTCACAGGCAGGGCTTCTGCAGGTGACTGGATCGCAGGGCTCACAGAGGGCTTGTTCGGAGGCAGGGCTGGCCAGAAGGCAGGGCTGGCCAGAAGGCAGGGCTGGCCAGAAGGCAGAACTGGCCAGAAGGGGCCATACCGGGGCATAGACCCCTCTGCTCTGCCTTCCTCTGCCCAAGCCCCTCCACCACGCTGCCAGGCACACGAGGACTGGAACTTCTGAAACACGGATGAGAACAAAGTCTCCTCCACCTTGTGCCGTATCAGGTGCTTATCTCAACAGTAAGAAAGTGACAAAGATAAATATAAGGCAAATGAAGGAGACAGAAGGCAGGCAGCAGTTGGTAAAGGGCCAGAGCTGACACTCTGCAAGGCGGATCCACCCGAAAATCCTGCGGCAAGACTGATACGGGGAGGGGTGCAGGCTGGGGAATAACGGGGCTGCAGATCCTACGAAGATACTAAGAAAACACTCGGAACAAATTTAGGCCAGGAACTTTGAGGAGTTAGGCCAAATGGACACATTCCTAGAAAACATAACTAAAACTAACTCAAGACATTGAGACACCCAGGCCTCACAACCATTAAAGAAACTAATTAAATTGTCAGAATCTTCCCCTTCCTTAAGCAACCTCCAGGCCTAGCCAACTTTCCTGCCAAGGTCCACCAAACATCCAAGGAAGAAATAAAGTCATTGTTACGCTAACTCCTCCAGAAAAGAGAGAAAGAGGAAACACACCCTCAAAACCAAAGCCACAAAGACCAGGTCAGGTTCACCCAGGAACTTCTAAACAAAATATTAGCAAACAGAATGCATCAGAAGTCAGTCTACAAAAAGGCACCAGGAAGTGAAAGCAGCAACGTGAACAGATATTTGCACACCTGTGCTCACGGCAGCATTACTCACAACAGCCCAAAGGTGGAAGTGACCCATGGCTGGATGGATACATATGACAGTAGTCCATCCATGCAATGGTACAGATCAGCCTTTAAAAGGGAGGGGAGGAAGCCAGGCATAGCGGAGCACACTTACAATCCCAGCATTCGGGAGGCTGAGGCAGGAGGATCATCGCAAGTTTGAGACCAGCCTGGGCTACAAAGCGAGCCCAAGGCTAGTCTGAACTGCATAGTGAGACCTTGTTTCAAAATGACAAAAAAAAGAAAAGAAAAAAAAAAACGGAGGAGAGGAACGGCATGGATGAATCTGGGATGACGCCAAGTGCAGTGGTGCTTCAGTTCATGAACTTCTTTCCATAATTCTGGTTGCAAACCGAATTGAAGAAGAACCAAATCATATTTTCCCGTAAGGTCAACCCTGAATCTAACCACTGAATTTGATTCAGTTCTCATCCAATTCAGTTTCTGACCAGAATCCCGGAAAGAATTCAATTTGTGAACTGAGGCACCACTGTAAAACAAGCTCTGCTTCCTCAGGGACTCAGTGATTTTGCACCAAGACATGTACAACAGAGAAATTCACACACACTAGAGCCACAAAGCAGGCAGAGCCAGCCACGATGGTGCATGCTTGGAACTCCAGCACTCTGGGAGGCTGAGGCAGGAGGACTGCAAGTTTAAACCCAGGCTGGGCAACTTAGCAATTTAGCGAGACCCTGTCTCAAATGAAAGAAATAATAAAACAGGTCTGAGGCTATAGCTCTGTGGGAAGGCCTGGGTTCAATCCCTAGTAGTGTACAAAAAAGAAAGTAAACTCCTTTTCTACAGAGGACTCCTGCAAAACCCAAACCAAACAGCTTCAGCATCCATCACAGGCACCAGGAGAAGCCAACATGGGCCTGTGGACAGACAGACTCCACCAAAGGGAGGACATTGAGTGACACAGCAGAAAGGACACTGACAAGCGTGACACAGTGGGAGAGAGCACAAACCCATTCCACCCATGCCCAAAACGGCAGACCTCAGCCACCCTGCTCCTGATCCATCTACAGGCAAACAAAGGTCTACAAGAGCCAGGAATCTGCTCCACGCTTTGAGAGAGTTCTGCCCTGGGTGTAGGGGACAGAGCTGTGACAGGGTGGGGCTCTGACTTGCTTTCAGGGCTATGGAGCTGTTTTCTTTATAAGTATTCACAAATCTTTTTTTTTTTTTTTTAATCGGTACTGGGGATCAAACTCACAACTGTGAGCTTGCAAGGCAGGCACTTATGCTGCTGAGCTAAATCCCCAGCCCCAAGTATTCACTAATCTGTACGTGTACATTTTTTTTAAAAAAAGAGGTCTCACTATGTAATTCAGGCTGGCCTTACATTTATAGCAATCCTCCTTCCTCAGCATCCCGAATGCTGGGATTACAGGTCTGTACTCCCATGTCCAGCTTTGCACATGTACTTTAAAGGATGTATGTTCCATTTCACCATAAGAAAAAAATATCTAGAATAAGATTTCTAAAACGTTTTAAATTATCTTTCTGGTTAATTAGCTGTTTTTTCACTTTCTCTATTTTCCAATTTTTCTTTTCTGTTCTGTTCTTTTTTGTCTGAGACAGGGTCTCGCTATGCAGTTCAGGCTGGACTTGGGCTCACTTCGTAGCCCAGGCTGGTCTTGAACTTGCAATGATCCTCCTGCCTCAGCCTCCTGCATGCTAGGATTATAGGCGTGTGCCACCATGCCTGGCTCCAATTTTTCTTAAAAAACTGTTGTTTTTTTTCCTAAAATGGAAAAAATAAATAAAAGCTTTCTTATGGAAACAGGCTATTTATCCTCCTGGCCCTTGGGGGGCCTAATTCGCACTGCAGGCCGCCTCCCCTGAGCACCCCGACCTCCGTCCTCTCCCTCCCCTTGAGCCCAGGCAGTCAGCCAACGGGCCCATCTGTGGCTGCTCTGCAGCAGGCCAAGCTCTCCACAGGCTCGAGATGGGTGGGCGCCCTGCAGAGAAGTGGCTGTGCCACCTCCTGGGGTGGCAGCCCTGGCTGTCCAGGGTCCTGACAGCTGGGCCTCCCTCCTGGCTGGGCCATGAGCAGCTCCCAGCCTTTCATCTGCCAGCTGCACCCCCCCAACCCCTGCAGGACAGGGAGGTCCCGATGTGAGCTGGATGCAAACAGCCCTGGCCAGGCCGGTTGGGTGGTAACGGCACAGCGGGGACTGCGGTCTTCACTGGCGTGGCCGTGGACACACACGCGCCCTCACACTGGGAACGAGGTGCTCCCACTCCAGGCCTCAGAAGGCTGCGCAGACTAAGCGGAGCTTCTGCCAGCACAAAGGGCTGAGCTCTAGGAACCGGCATTTGTGGATGTGGGGCCCCCACCCACCGAGGAGAGGATGCCCAGAGCACCCCACTACCCTAGGAGCACTGAGCTCTGGATCCAGAAGGGCATCTGGATCTGACAGCCACCTGAGTGACACCCCTTTCTCCAGCCTGGGATGATGTTCCTGGGCCGTGGGCCCCAAAATCAATGCCTGGTGCCCACATGACTCGTTGCCCTAAACCCTAAACCCTGCCTAACTTGAGAAGTTCAAGTTTGTCTGCCTTAAATTACAGGTACAGGTGCCAGGTGTGATGGTATACGCCTGTAATCCCAAAACTCAGGAGGCTGAAGCAGGAGGACTGCCATGAGTTTGAGGCCATGAGCTACACAGTAAGTTCAAGGTCAGCCTGAACCACATAGGGAGATCCTACCTCAAAACACAAAAAGAAACACAAAACTTATAGGCACAGCCAAAGCCACCTCACTGTGACCTCCCCAGGGCCATGTGAGGTGTGTGAAGCAGGTGCCATGCAACATGCAGGGTTGGGGGTGCAGCCTCAGAGCGGGGAGGTAGCCCAGGTCCCAGCGGGGGACAGAGCCAGGCCCTTGGGGTCCGCCCCTCCTCTGCCCCACCCAGTCCACCAGAGAAGCCCTTGTATAAACGGGGAGCTCTAAGGACAGCATGCGTGGTAGGGATGGGGGGCTTACTTGGGCTTCTTGACATCCGACATCTTGGTGTGCTCCCCAAACTCCCGCTTCAGGAACTCCTCCAGGGGCCCAGACTCGTAAGGCCGAGAGCCCCGGAATACCTCGTCCTTCATGCGGAAGTACACGCTGCGCATGTAAGCCATGGACTTGCCTAGGAAGAAGAGGGCCGTGGCTGTGGAGACCAGGGTCACTCGGGCGGGCCCTGCAGGGAGGGACCACTCTGTGCATGGGCCAGATGCTGGAGGCCGCAGAGGACAGGGCCATCAAGGGGTGGACCTTACCTAAGCTTCCCGCTTGGGCAGGGCTGCTCCCACAGCCCCAGGCCTCTGAACCTACTCCTGTACTCATAATTTTTTTTTTTTTTTTTGGTGCCTGCGATCGAACTCATGACCTCATGTTTACCAAGCAGGCACTTACACTGCTGAGCTAAACCCCCAGCCCCTACACTCATAATTTTGCTTTATTTTCCTTTTTCCTGAGAGTTGAAAAGTGTGTAAAACCCAGACCATTCAAGGGACCTGGAGGCTGAGACCAATTTGGAGATGCCATGTGCACTGAGAAGCTGGCTACCCGTAGGCCAAGCGCCTTGTCGCCTCACCAGGGCAGGACGGCAGGAAGTGGGCTCAGGGGCCTATGGCCTGTCGGGCTGGAGTCTGAGGGATAGCTCTGGCCCAAGCAAGCTGGGCCACCCTTCCCACCTAGGGCCTTAGTTTCTCCTGGGTAAAAAGCGTGCAGACGAGGGCTGTGGCACTCTGGGACACAGTGGCCTCTCCATCTCCAATCCTCCTGTTCCTGCCAACATCCAAGCGCTTGTCCCATGTGGATCGGGTGTGGAGGCCCATGGTGCTGCCCGGCAGGGGCGTGGAGAAGCGGGGTCCAGACCACTGACGCTTCCTACACTACCTCTGCCCTTGAGTGTGCAGAAATACCGCCCCGTCTTGCTCCTTCCAGCAGGGACCCCAACACCCTCAGCCCCCACGAAGGACACACAGGCCCTGTCCTAACCCATCACCCACTCTCTCCTTCCCTCTTTCCCTTTCTTTCTTGAGACAGGGTCTTTCTGTATCATCCCGGCTGGTCTTGAACTTGTGGCAGCCTTCCTGCTTCAGCCTCCTGAGTGCTGGGATTACAAGTGTGCACCAGCATGGCCAGCTCTACCGCACCCTTTCTACCAAGGTCTGCAAACATGCTCAGCCCCTGCCATCCTGCCCTGCCCGCCCCCCCTGGCAGCACTCACCGTGCAGAATGGCCAGGGCCAGGATGCTCCCCGTGCTGGTGCCTGCCACCCAGTCAAAGAGGTCCTTGGTGGCCACGCCCGAGGCCTTCTCGATGGCGATGAGAAGCTGGATGATGACCAGGCCTTTCACGCCCCCTCCGTCCAGGCAGAGCAGGTGGTCGCGGCTGCAGTGAGCACAGTGGCGGGAATGAGCAGGGCCCCTCGACTGCCAGCATTCGTACCCCGCATTCTTAGTCCCTGTCCCCTGAGCTTCTGCGCCCTGGCCAGCACACGACAGTGGCAAAGCCGCCATGGAGTCCCCTCTGCGCTGTGGGGGTGAGGGAGTAAAGCAGTGACTCGGGGTGTGTGAGGGAAGGGAAGGACGGCGGGGACGGGGCAGGGCCGCCTTGGTGAGCAGGCGCTGAGGAACACCCCACACTGGCTCCCCTGTCTCTAAGGGCAGCGGTACCATTTGGGTCAGTTCCAGGCGCACCCAGCACAGGTGCCTAATGAGAGCCTGGGCAAGCAGAAGGCCAGGGGGTGAGAGGAAGGGCTGGTTCCCTACAGCCAGGCCACAACTGGCACTCAGGATGGGAGAGGCAGGGAGCAGCAAGGTCTCTGTGGCCAGGACAGTGCCACCAGCATTAGCTCTAGCGGGATGCTCCCTGCTAAGCATATAAGCCCATCTCTAGTGAAGGAAGGAAGCCAAGGAGTCAGGACAGACGCAAAATTACAGAGCTAGTGACGCAGGGCTGGTTCCAGCCTCGGCCCAACGTGGCTGAGCACGCAAGGTACTGCCCTCCTGGAGGCCCCAAGAGGACACCTGAACCGTGCATGCTCAGCCCTGCCTTCCGGCCCCTTCTCACCTCTCCATCCCAGCTGGACTCACTGCTGGTGAAGTTGGCACCCAGGCCAGCAGGTCCTGTTCCACCCCAATCTTGGATGGCTGCCACTACCACCACCACCATGTAAGCAGTCATTCCCAGGCCCCGTCAGGTCTGGCAGTGTCTCGAGGGCAGGGCCAGCACTGCCCTGTGCAATGTCCACAGACAGCTGATTCACAGAAGAGGCCTGTGCATCCTGCCTCTGGGGCCTTCTCCTGGGTACCCAGCTGCCCAACAGCCCAAGGGGTGGCAGGGAGGCCTGGACAACTCTGGCATGGAAGCCCAGGTCAGCTGGGTACCCAGCTGGAGGGGCCAGGCCTCACTCAGTCCTCCCACAGGCACGGCTGCCTTATCTGGGCTGTGGTGTGTATTCAAGCGCACACACGTTAGTGCAGGGGTACAGAGCTGCTGAGGTAAGGTGCCTCCCGAGCACACACAATGGCGACTACAGAAATGAGTGGGTCACCAAGGGCTCTGCCACCCCAGGTGTGGGGGGTGAGAAGTGTGGGATCTGGCTGCTCGGGCCTGGGAGCAGGAGCTGTCTCTGATATGGGAAGAGAGCGCTCCCTGGGGCTGTGGCAGAGAGGATGGATTGGGAAGACCTTGCCCTGGGGCTTGGAGCGTCAGGCGGCTCTCCAGGCCTCAGGCTCTGCACCGGCAAAGCCAGGTTACTATTCCTCCCTGGACGCTGTATCCAAGAGCAGAGGGCCAGCGACTCTGTCCTGGAACCTGCTGCCTTCAGTCACCCACCTGCCCAGGGCACAGCTTGGAATCTGCAGAGGAAGGTGGCTGGGGAGGCCAGGGGGAGGCAGCATCTCTCTCCAGAGGGGTCCCAGTGACCACACCCTCCTGTATCCCATGCCAAGATCGGGGAGAAGAGTGGGGCCTAGACCCCCAGCACTGGTCCTACGAGCTGCCACTGGCTGTCACAAATGAAGGAGCCATCACACTCCCCAGCGGCCTGTTCTCTGCTAACAACTGTGTGCACTGCATAATGAGGCGAAAAGCTGCCCTGCAGTGCATGGCAGGTAGCAGGTAAAGCCACTGAGCCTGCCGGGCAAGGCTCTACACCCCAGCTCTGCCCCTGCGCCACTTACGTCCGCTTCTCGTCCCTCATGGAGCTCAGGATGAAAGGCGGCTTCCGGGCGCGGGAGACGTGCACGAGGTCCTCCAGCTCTGCGAGGCACAGGGAGGGTTACTAGGCCAGGGAGTCCCTGACCAGTGTCCCCTGGACCCTCAGAACAAATCAGGAGCTGAGTCACCGCCCCCCGCCCCCATCATCTGCTCCAAGAGGGACTCTGAGCTCCGGCATAAAGCTGCGTGGGAGTCCACAAGCCTCTGGGGAGCAGAAGTGGGCTGGGGGTGGGGCTGCCCTAGGAAGCGCTCCCAGGCACCTCCCCACCTCCCAAATCCTCAATGTCTTCCTCCTGAAACCTCAAGCGCACACCCCATGTACCCCGAGGTCTGCTCTAAGAACTGCCCTGCAGGTAAGAATCCCTACTCCTAACAGTGGGGCAGGCTCCACAGAGGCTCAGAGAGGCCTGTGCCTGTCTGAGGATACTTAGCCACAGGGGCTCAGTGAGGACACTGCTCACTGCTCAGAGCTGAGCTCCATGAACCAAGGGAGACTGGGCCCATGTCCTGGTCCCCAGGCTGAAAATCTTCGGTGGCCTCTGACCTCAGGCCCGACCCCCGACCCCAGGCAGCCTTCCTCCATGCCCAAGGCCTACCACGCCTACCTTCCTGACAAGCAGTACAGCCCCAGGTACCCAGCCCAGCAGCCCCCACGATTCTACCCCGACAGCTGCGCACCACTGTGAGGAGGCCGAGGCAGGGAGGCAGACAGGCTGCAGGGCAGACTCCCTCGCCAGGCACATGGTCACAGGTGGGCAGAGAGGGGGAGACCAGCTGGGAGGGGCAGCAGGCAATGCCAGGGAGGGGGAAGGTGCATGTGCAGCCAAGAAGCAGAGGAGAGGGACAAAACCACAGCTAATGTGCTGCAGGGCTGAGCTCAGCAGACTCTAGGCCTAAGCATTACCCATCAGCCAATGTGCCCCAGGCCCACTGTCCAGCCTGGCTTGGGTGACTGCCTGCCTGTGAAACAGAAGCACAAAGATGGGGGTGGGCAAGGAGAGATGGCTTCTTCTGTGCCTCATGGGAGTGACCCTGGCTTGAGGGGCTGGGGTCTGCCTCCTCGGATTCGCCCTGTATTTTGGGACCCCACTCCCAAACAGCCTCAGTCCCTTGGTGGGTCAGGCCGCAGAAAGCCCAGAGCAATGTCCTTGTGTCCCAGGGCACCAGGATGTAAATGCTGATTGCTGGGCTACATTCAAAGGTTTACAGGTCCCTAAATGGGTCAGCAGGGGGCGTGCCAGGCCTCAAGCTGACAGACTCAACTTGAGAGCTGAAGTCAGAGAGCAGGGACTGGGGTCCTCACAGCACTCCTCAGGGCCTACACTCAGCTCCCAGGGGATGAAAAATCACAATGGTGTCCATCTCGTGAGTGTCATGGGAAGTAACCAACCTGAGCCCATGCCCAGGGCACCCGCTCAGACTATGACAGACCATGGATCCTCCGCCAGTGAGCCCCGAGGCTTCTGGGACCTGTGAGGTCTGGCTGCCTGCACGGGCTAATCTCATCTCTTCCCCATTTCATCACCCCACCCTCGGCCCCGTTTCTTCCCGACGGGGACTGCTCCGGTCCAAGGCCTGGGCACAGCTGGAGGAGGGCGGGGGAGGGAATGGCCTACCTAGGCTGCTTAAGCTGATCGCCGGGGGCTGAACTCTCTCCAGGGAACAGGAGTGAGACGATGCCACAGAGCTGTGCTCCGTGGGGCCCCCTTGGATGGGTGGGGGGTTGTAGGTGGCCCCCACAGTTCTTAGCAGAGTCAAGAACGCCCTCCTGGTGACGACTTTCATGGATTGGGGAGATGACACAGGGTGGAGATGGTGTGAGAGGCCCCTCCCTGCACACAGGGACCCCGTCCCGTTGACCTGCTGAACTGACCGGGCGAGCTGACTCTCATCTGCTCCATTCATAGAGAACTCCTGGGCTCTGGGCAGGGGCCGGGGGCCAAGTGTGGGACACAGCCAGAGGCTGAGGGCAGGGTCACCCTGCCCGTTTTGTGGGGAACTCTTTCTGTCCTACTCCAGTCAAGGAAGCAGGACTCCCCCTCCACGGATGGCTGTTCTTGACATGCTGAGTGGACAGTTCCTTTCAGTGTTTGACAGGGATGCATCAACCGGCGGGCACTCATCCCACTTAGTGCACGGGATGGCATATGCACACAGCCCTGTACTCACAACGGGCACAGCCCAAAGTAACCCCTACGGTTCCCCATAACCCTCTGGAGGGGCTCCAGGATTCTACACGAGGACCCGCTGCTTCCAGCTCTGAAGCCAGGCTTGCGGCAAGGGCACAGCGCATGCGCAAGCACATACACATGTGTGTCATGCACAGCGTGTATGCACAGGGCTTGGGCAGTGAGGATATGCAGCAAACTCAAGGCTGTCCCGCCACTACCCACCCTGTCCCCACCCCTTCTGGGAGCCTGAATACCCGAGATGGGGTAGGGGTGCGTGGAAGAGGCCCTGGCTGAGGAAGCCTTGGGTGCTCCTGCATCGGCTGCTCGGGGCCCCTGTCTGGGGGAGGTTGCTGCCTGAGTCCCCATGTTCCTGCCACTCAAGACACATGGACAGGCCAGCAATTGATGGCCAGGACTCCCCTCCTCCCCAGCCCTGCACCCCACGCCACCTCCACCAGACTCGTCCCAGAGGGCGGAGCACATACGTTTGCTGTTCTTGGAGGCTATGAAGGCAGGAGTCTCCCCAAAGTCATTTGGGGTGTCCACTTCCGCCCCAAACACAATGAGAGCCTTCGCCATCTCCACACTGTCTCTCTGTTGGACATGGAGGGGGAGAGGTTGCAACAGGTCAGGAAAATGGACAGAAAAAGACCCCTGCCCATCAGCTAACTCAGTGGGCTACTCAGCAGCAAGAGGAGGGACACTGGGGCTCCCCTGTTCCCCGTCTTCAGTTTGAACTTGGGTTTGTAGGCCCAAGCCTAAAAAATGGGATACTTCAAAGTATCCTTGGGTAAGGGTTTAAGAATCCAGGCAGAGCTGGGCATGGTGATGTACACCTGTAATCCCAGCACTCAGGAGGCTGAGGCAGGAGGATCACCATGCAGCCAGCCTGGATTACACAGAGAGTTCAAGGCCAGCCTGAAGCACATAGTAAGACCCTGACAAAAAAAGAAGATGGAGGAGGAGAAGGGGGAAAGAAGGGGAGGAGGAGGGAGAGGAGGAAGAGGGGGAGGAGGAAGAGAAGAATCCAGTTAAAAAGCAGAGGTACTTGAGTTCAATCCCCAGAACAAAAAACAAGCAGAGGTACTCACACAGCTCCTCCTCCAGGGAAAAAATGGACCCCTAACTCTAATCCAGGGCTCTGTGGACACAGGCTTCCAGGGAGGATGTGTGAGGACCGGGAAGGCTGTCCTTCCTGCCCACCCAGTCCAGAGAAACTAAGCACCCACACTGCCGATGGCAGCAGTCAAGAGGAGCGCCGTGCCCAGGCCTTCTGGGCAGCAGCAGGGCTGACGGGGCCGCGCAGGGTAAACCAGAAGACTGGCTACCTGGAACTCTGCGCTCTGGCCCTGTCTCCTCTCTCCTGGGTTCTGGTGCTGGGTCTAGAATGGGGTTTCCCAAACAGGCCATGTTCCTTTAGGATTTAGAGGGGCACAGGCACATATGTGGGAGCGGGTCACTGCTTCTTTACTTCTTTTGGGGTTTCCCTTCATCTGTGGCATTAATTCACACTCACAGCAGTCGTACAGCACTGACTTCCAGGCACGTAAGTGTGTTTCAAAAGAAGCCAACTTAAAGAAGTCACCAAATAGCAGCGGTAAGGTGGTCTAGGAATGCGTCCACGGGATGCACAGGACCAGACCCTGGGAGGCAGTAAGCCAGAGCAGCAGTCCTCAGAACGAGCTCTGCGGGTCCCCTGAGCCCAGGAGGCAGTGTCCGAGGGTCTGTGAGGTTGGAACCGCTGTGTTCACACGCAGCTCCAATGGAATCTGTCTTTGAATCGCGCCGACATTTGCACTGGTGGCACAAAAGCACTCACGGGAAAAACTGCTGGTGCCTCAGCACCGATCCAGACAGCCGCACCAGGCTAACGGCCGCACTCATTTCTAAAAAGTCAGTTTCACTTAAAAATGCCTTTGAAGAGCCAGACATGGTGGCCCATGCTTGTAATCCCAGCCACTCATGAGGCTGAGGCAGGAGGATTTTGAGTTTGAGGCCACCCTGGGCAACTCAGCAAAACCTTATCTCAAAATTAAGAAAGGCTGGAGACGCACCTTAGTGACACAGCAACTGCCTCGCGCGCTTGAGGCCTTCAGTTCACAAAAGACATCAAGAAAATAAAAGCCCTGATGAAGCAGTGAGTCACACAGCTGTGTGAGTCACCCAGCTCAGGACCTCGTGCTCACAGACACCTCTGTACTGGACAGAATGACCAACAGATGGACTAGGAGTGCTTGGCCTCGGGTGTTCAGGAGACATTTTCTCCAAAACCAATGCAGTGAGCTTGCTGCTTCAAGAAACCTGTCAGTACCCTTCGACCGTGGCCAAATTGAAACTCTTAAGCAAAAATTAGAATTGTAGAAAAACTGCATGTGCCATGACAGACTTGACAACTTTCCCCAAATTGGAAGATTTTTTGAAGAGGTGGGTGCAGAGATTTACAAATGTGGATCTTTGAAACAAAGCTGGCTGGGCATGGCGGTGCATGCCTGTAAGCCCAGCACTTGAGAGGCTGAGGCAGGAGGATCACTGTGAACTTGAGGCCAGTCTGGGTTACAAATGAGTTCAAGACCAGCCTGAACTGCATAGTGAGACTCCCGTCTCAAACACACACACACACACACACACACACACACACACACACACACAAAAAGGAAAAGAAAAGAAAAGAAAGAGAAAGAAAAACCTGAAATGCTCCAAAATCTGAACGGGGACTCAGAAGGTTTTAGACTTGGGAGCATTCTGAGTTTTCAGATCAGGGATGCCTAAAGGGTGGAGGGTATGCACACATTCCAAAATCCAAAAACCTGACACTTCTGGCCCCAAGTGTCGTAGATCAGGGATTTTCTTTCTTTCTTTCTTTCTTTCTTTCTTTCTTTCTTTCTTTTTTTTTTTGTGTCAGGAATCGAACTCATGACCCTGTGCTTGCAAGGTAGGGACTTATGCCACTGAGCTAAATCCCTGGCCCAGATCAGGGATTTTCAACCTGTACTATATAATGAAACACCAACTTGCTATAAAAGTGCATGTGGCCAGAAGAGCCCTGCGAAGTACAAGAGACACCAGCAGACAATCACGTGACAAGAGTGTGAAAAGTTCATGCAGACACAACCACCAGGGTGTCCAAAATTGCCACTGGTGTCGGGTATGGTGGCACATGCCTAAAGTCCCAGCACTCTGGGAGGCTGAGGCAGGAGAACTGGAAGTTTGAGCCCAGTCTGGGCAACCTCATGACTTAGGGAAACTGTCTCCAAAAAAAAGAAATTGTGGGGTGGGAGTAGGGCAGGAAAAAAAATTAAAAATAAGAAAAAGAAATTGTTTTTTCAAGGGGCTGGGAATGTAGCTCAGTACCAAAGTCCTTGCTTCTCCCAGTCCTAAAGAAATGCAAAACTCCTGCCAGTGCCAGCTTCTGGTGTAGTCTCATAGGAACAGTCACCATGACCTACAGAGGTATAACTACGCGCCATTTCCAACCACCCAGCCGCACAAGGCCCGCTCCTCCCGGTTTCCAACTAAACACGCGCTGCGGCCGAGAATGTACAGCAGGAGACAGGAGGATGGGGTGTTCTCTGAAGCTGTCGTTGAAAAGATCCACAGAAACGTAAAACGAAGCCAACTCTTCTCATTTATCACTTAGTTTTGTTTTTAAAAATAAAGTTCTTTTTTCCTGAAAGCATCACTGCTGCTAGCATGGGCTTGGTTTACTACTATTATTTTAAATGAATTAGGGGCTGGGAATTTAGTTCAGCAGCATGATCACCTGCCTGGCAAGCACAAGGTCATGAGTTCAATCCCAGGTACCAAAAAAAAAAACCAACTTTGAATGAATTAATAAACATTTTGGAAATACCTTAAATTTTTGTAATGTTAAATCTACCTACATGAAATCCCTATGAGCTCCACAGTACTAAAAGTAGAAAGGGACCAGATGGGTCAGAAAGTCACAGCCTTCCAAGGGCTCTTTCGAAGCGAAAATGGCCCAGGCCTATTTATAGATTCGGCCTCTGGGGGCAGCAATGTCTCCACCATGGTTATGACCTTTGCTCTCCCTCCTCCTGACACTAACTTGTTTTGGAGTCCCAGGGGTCCCTCCTGATCTCTGATGAGGACTTGCTATGCAGCTGTATGTCCATGTGCCATCACCGTGGAGAGCAAGCTGACACGCAGCGCCAGCCCCTCCTGTAAATAATCTGTTCGCACTGCAGCTGTCTAAGCAGACGGCAGCGGCTCGAAGAGAGAGCCGGCAAGCTCCTGTGGGCCACTATGGCCACCCGACTTGCAGAATGGCTCTGCTGTCCAGGGGCTTGCAATGTCCCAGGGAGACAAGAGCCACCGAGGGGAGCATTCTTCCCTGGGTGGGAGGGAAGGAGCCCCGACAGCAGCGGCACCCTCCCCGCCACCCCAGGGGCTGCGCATGCCTGCCAGTCACCCTCTCAGGACACAGAAACAGAGGCTGGCGGGTGCTGAATCACACCCAGGGCCGCAGTCAGCAGCCAGGGCTGGACCTCCCGCTCGCACTGCTTCGGGTAGCACTGGGGGCCAGCAGGGCTGGTGGGGTGCTCACCGACATGGCCAGGTGCAGCGGGGTGTTGCCGTGCTCGCCACGTGCGCCCGCGTTGGCCCCGTGGGTCAGCAGCACCATGACGCAGTCGAAGCGGTTACGCATCACTGCCACATGCAGGGCCGTGTTCCCCAAGGTGCTGGTGCTGTCCACGTCGCAGCCCCGCTTCAGTAGCACTCGGGCCATCTGAGGGGCACAGGCCAGGCAGAGTCAGGGTGGGCCCGCAGGGAGCAGCAGGTGTGGCCTGCACAGCCTGGGCACTGCCGCTTCCTCCCTGAGTGGCCTTTGGTGCCGGCCTCTGGGAAGCTCCAGCAATGGGAGTCTGGGGACCCCCAGATCTGGGGGTACCTGAGACCCATCAGCACCCCAGGAACTGGGAGACGAAAAGCCAAAGATGTGCTGAATGATTTGAGAGGCTTGTGGTCCTTTTCTGGAGGAAACAGTGCCCCATGCTTTTGCAAAGGCAGCCTGGGTCCCATCCCAGAAGTGCCCCATGCCCTGCGACCTCCCCTAGAACCCTGCAGGGGCTGGCACCTCCTCCCTCCTGGCCACAGGATCTTGGGGGCACCCAGTGCACCAGTGAGCTCAGCTTAGGGACACAGCTCAGAGGCCCAGCCAGGCACCCGTGTGAGGACAGCCAGACCCACCGCATGCCCTCTTCCGTCTGTGGGGCACATCAGCATTCATACAGAATTTTCTTTCACAACCTTGCTGACGCCATAGCACCTCCAAAGCCAGGCTACAGGAGCCTGGTGCATGGACAAAGGGACTGAGGCACAAAGGCAGAGGTGCAATGTCACCCAGGAAGCTCCAAGTGCCATCCACAGAGTCTTCAAGGATCCCCTGCCCACAGGCACCCAGGACACAGAGCCCTGGGCCTGCCCTGCCCCATCTTCTGTGGACTTCGCTCACCTCTGCGTTCTTGGCCCAGTGCAGGGGGCTGGCCCCGTAGCGAGGGTCTCTGCTGTGGATCTGGCTGCTGTCCGTGCCGATGATCATCTCGGCACACCTGGGGGGGGAGAGAGGGGCTCGCAGGCAGTGAAGAGAGGCCGGGACTCGGGGCTTCCCCTGCTGAGTAGGGGAGCTTCGCCTGCAAATAAAGCTGCAACACCAGCCAGCTGGCCAGGTGGGGAGGTGCATGTCTGCAACTGCAGCGTTCTGAGAGGCTGAGGCAGGATGATTTGAAAGTTTGAGCCCAGCCTTGGCAAGTTACCGACTTTGTGAGACCCTGTCTCAAAATAAACAAGTAAAAAAAGGGAGGGGATGCAGCTCAGTGGGAAAGCCCTAGGCTCAACCCCCAGGACTGTAAACCGAAGGACAAAATACATAGACGGAACTATGTTCAACAGAAAAGCTGCTGTGCACCAAAGGAGATAATAAAAAGGAAGGTGAAGGGACAACATAACCTCTGGGGAAACCCTGCAAACCCCGGGTCAGACCCTGAGATAGGGCTAAAATGCAAGCTCCATGAAGAACACTCGCGACTCGACAAAAATGCACAATGTATTGAGCAGTGGGCGAAGGACCTGGGAGACGTGCTGCGGACCGGGACCAGGACGGGGCCGGGGCGGCATCCTTACCCCTTCTGGGAGAACTTCATGGCCACGTGAATGGGGTAGCCGCCTGGCGCCACCACGTTGCAGCGCGCGTTGCACAGCAACAGCGTGCGCACCATCTCCTCCTTCCCCAGCTGGCAGGCCAGGTGCAGCGGGGTCAGCCCCTGGTGGTTCGCCTGGTTCAGCCCGGAGGACGCGTTCTTCCCTAGGAGCTGACAATGGGACGTGGTGGGCTGGAGCCCCACCGAGAAATCCCCGCATGCCTCTCCCTAACCCACTGGGCCACCTATCTCTGGGGACCAAAGGAGAAGGGGGGCTTGTTGCCATGGTGACATTGGTGAGACCACAGTGACAGGGAGAGAACACCAGTGTGCACGGACAGGGGTGCTGCTCCCGCATGACTGTGGTTCCTATGAAAATTTCTCAGTCAAGAAATTTAAACCAGGTTTTGTGGCGCACACCTGTAATCCAGCACTCTGGAGGCTGAGGCCGGAGATTCACCATGAATTTGAGGCCAGCAAGGGCTACACAGTGAATGCAAAGCTGGCCTGAACTATACAGCAAGACCCTCCATGAAACAAAAACAAAAGAATGCAAGTTGTCCCTTGGTATCTGGGGACAGGCTGCAGGACACCTTCCATCTCCACAGATACCAAAATCATGGATGCTCAAGTCCCTCATGTAACCCTCCTGTTTGTCCATTCATCTGTTTTCTTTCTTCCTTCCATTTTCTTTCTTTCTTTCTCATTATTTCTTTACAGAGACTCAGTGAGTTTTCCAGGCTGGCCTCAAACTCAAAGATCCTCCTGCCTCAGCCTACCGAGGATCTGGGACAGCAGATGCAGCCGCTGCACCTGTTCCCGTGGAACCCGACGGGAGCACAGACACTCTGGGAATTGCGCCATACTGTGCTGCTCAGGGATAATGACTGGGTACAATACATCTGTGCGCACTCAGTACAAGGTGCTTTTTCCGAAGTATTGTCTGTCTTCTGTTGACTGACCCGTGGGCGAGGAACCCACCTGTACCAGGACCTTGAAGAGAGCCGGAGTTTTATTTTCTCACACCGGGCTGAGGGCTGAGGCTAACTGCAACCACTGGGTGCCTGTGGCCGCAGGGCCTCCACCTGCAGGCAGGCCAGGGACAGGACAGGAGGGAGGGACTGTCGCCTAACCTAAACGCCAGGGTCAGGCTCGTCCACAGCTTTGGAGGCCTCAATGGGCACATTTCTGACCTTGGCTGCACCTCAGTTTCCCTGGTGAGGAGCGGGGGACAATGCGCCCAGCCCAGGGGCCATTCTGGGTTTACTGTGTCACAAGTTACTCCCAATGCTCCACGCAGGGCCAAGCATGCAGCGGTGCTGGACCCGGGACAGCCAGCAAGTGAGGAGCGCCAGCCCAACTCGGGAGAGTGGAGCCCAGCCTGCCCTGGCAGCCAGAGAACATCCTTTCCTGGGGGCACCAAGCATAAAGCAAGGATCCTCAGCTCCTAGACTAACCCTGACACCTGGGCAGAATCAAGGACTTAAGCTTCCAAAGGACCTGCTCGTTCTAGACAGCGAAACCTCACCCAGGATCCTGCATTTCCTCTCAACCTAACACATATGGCAGCTTTGTAATAACATCACTCATCTGCCCAGTTTTTTTTAAAAAAATATCTGTTAAGTGAAACAATGACCCAGAGGATGACCTCCAGCACAGATGGCTCCAGGGGTCAGGGGGAGGAGAAGTCGGGGAGAGCTGTGCACCCTTCGCAGAAGAGCCCAGGCCTCATGAGTGAAGGTGCAGGAGAGAGGGAGGCCCAAAGTGACACTGGAGTGCAAGGGCGCACGGGGAACGCTGTGCACAAAGAAGTGTGTTAAGAACAGTCAGCCTGCCCCTCGGGGCTCACCTGCAGCACCTGGGAACTGTCACCCTGCACGGCATAGTGGAAGACAGTCTCTCCTTTGTTGTCGGTGACATCCATCTGGGCGTGGCAGAACTGCATCAGCTCCACCAGGATCTCCCTGGCACCCTTTCGGCAGGCCAGGTGCAGGGGGGTGCAGCCCTCCTCATTCTCTCTGCTGTTGGCACAGCTGCGGGGCAGCAGGGAGGCAATCACGCAGGGATCGGGTGACAGCAGTATGAGGACCCAAGTGCAGGAGAAAGGCTAGGAACTGGGACATTCTCAAAAGCACTCGGGCAGGCCTCCAAGTCCGGGCCAGTTCAAAGTTGGGGCTGAGTCTAGACTTCTTCTGTGATTTGCTTCAGGTTTACTTTACGTTGCCCACCTGTAAGCAGTACGTGCCCAGGGCCACCACCAGCATGAGGTAGGTGATGGGGTGACATAACAAAAGGGTCACAGAATGCAAGAATTAACCTCTCCAGGCTTCAAGACCTTGTCTGCCACGCCCACTGTGGCAGCACTAGGAAAGCACAGAACCATCTCCATGTGGATAAACTGCGAGGTGCGAGGTGCGAGGTCGGTGAGGTGGTGAGGTGTGAGCTCTGGGTCCCACCTTTGAAAGGTGACACCAGATCAGGGCACTGAGCCCTCTGCAGCTGTGAGCCAGCATAGGTCCCCACCGCCTCTCTTTAGGTCGACACTTCACCAGGGCTGAGGGGGGGTCCAAATTCATGGCAGGTAGGAAGCGGGTCCCACAGGCCAGGCTCCTGTGACCATCGGGAAATGCTACAGTTCTCCTGACTTGATCTGTTCTATTTTTTTATTTTTTAGAGACAGGGTCTTGCTGCGTAGCTCAGGCTGGCCTGCACTTAGTATATAGCTTGGACTGGACTCAAACTCAAAGCAATCCCCCTGCCTTGGCCTCCCAAGTGCTTAGATTACAGGCATGTGCCACCATGCCCAGGTCTGGTTCTCCTGACTTTGGTCAGCAGTCTCATGTTCTAACCCAGGAGCCATGTGGCTCCTTTTTTGTTCAAAGCACGGACTGGGCAGGGTTTGGTGGTGCCTGCCTATAATCTCTGGGAGTCCTTGGCGGGAGGAGTGCAAGGTGGAGTCCAGCCTGGGCCATTCAGCAACTTCATGAGACCCTGTCTCAAAATTTAAAAAAAACCAAAAAGTTAAAAAGGACTGAGGATGTGGCTCTGTGTGAAGGCCCTGGTTCAATCCCTACTACTAGAGAGAGAGGGAAAGGGGGAGGGAGGAGGGAGGGAGGGAACCGGGGCTGAGCAGGAGGACTCCCCACACCCCCATGCCCCGTCCTGCCCGCAGCACCCGTGCTCCAGGCCCCTGCCCGCCCACCTGATGACCCGGCTGTGGTGGAAGCACTCGCGGATGCCCAGCTCCACGGCCAAGTGCGCCAGGGACCAGCTCGGGTGGCTGCGGATGAGGTCGCTGAGGTGCTGCAGGACCTCCACGTGCAGGACCTGCTCGGAGCTCTCATAGAAGGGCGGCAGCTGGGAGGCGAAGTGCTCGAAGTGCACCTGGGCGTCGGCCTCCGACTCCAGCTGGAAAAGTCTGCAGCCGGGACAGACGCGGGCAAGGGGTGAGCCAGGGCCCAAGGCCTCGCCCCGGAGGAGTCTGAAGCCAGCGGTCCCCAACAGGTTCCTGCTGGCCTCAGGGTGCAGCCTGTCCTGAGCTGGCCACCCCACCACGCACAGCTTCCCCCCAAGTGCACAGCAGCTGGGCTCCTGCACTTGAAAAGCTCTCCTTTTCCTTCCTTCTCTCCCCTTCATTTTTTCTCTCTCCTTTTCTTCCTTCTTCCTTTCTCTGTATTTCCTCCGTCATGTAGTGTTTTTATATTGTCTGAAACCAAAGCTATCACATCCTCTTTGTGATTAGCTGTTCACACCTCAGAGCCCCAACCCGTATCTCTGGCCTTGAACATGGTGAGAATTCATTAAGTCCTGTTTCACCTACACATCAGCAATCAAATGTCTTGTCAGCGGCAGTACCTCTATGGATGTAAGACTGCAGAACAGAAAGGAGCTTACAAGAACAGGGAAATACCTACTTTGCAATACATAAAAAGGCCGGATGTAGCCAGATGTGGTGGCACATTCCTATAATCCCAGACACTTGGGAAGCTGAGGGAGAAGGATCTTAAATTGCATGCCAGCTTGGCCAAAGTAACAAGAATCTGGTTTAAAAGAAAAAAGTTTTGAAATTCTGTATCACTGTTTTTATTCTTTTTTTTGGTACCCGGGATTGAACTCATGACCTTGGACTTGCCAGGCAGGTGCTTGTGCCACTGAGCTAAATCCCCAGCCCCAGCCCCAACTGTTTTTATTCTTTAAAAAAAAAAAAAGGGGGGGGTGCCAGGGATTTAGCTCAGTGACATAAGTGCCTGCCTGGCAAGCACAAGGTCATGAGTTCGATCCTTGGTACTGCAAGAAAAAAAAAAAAATACAGGATGTAGCTCGATGGTAGACTGCTTGCCTACTATGCCGAAAGCTCTGGGTTCAATCCCCAGTATTACCAAAAAGCAAAACAGCAACAACAAACCATAACAGATAATAGCGTGGTAGATGATCCCAAGCTAGTAAGAAGTGAAAACACAGAAAATAATCACATGTTGTAAAAGCATTATTCTAACTGCAAGAGTGAGATTCATAAACCACATGCTACATGATTAGAGGCAAAACCTCAGTGATAGACAGCAGGTGAGTGTCTGCAGCGTTCAATCCCAGTACTGCGGGGGACAAAAGCCAGAGGTCAGTTTTTTAAAAAGGTTTTAAAAATTGGCAAACCTCTAGCAAAACCAAACATTCACACAGAAAACCCCAAGTACCAGCCCTTTAGGTCCCTCACATATTACACAGGGTTTATGAACAATTGCACAATCAGAAAACTCAGATAAAATGGACCAACTGCTTGAAAACACTAAAACTGATGAGAAGAAAAAAACCCTGATAGTACCGCATCTGTCAGACACTGAATCCATCTTCTAAAACCTCCCGTAAACGCTCCAGCTTCCAACAGGCTCACCCACGGATTCCTGTATTTACAAATTAAAATAGGAGAACGAAGGACCGCTGCTGAGTGTATTTAGAAAGAGGTCTTTTGTATACAGGATGCGAAAACACACCGTGAAGGATGGGGCGGGGCATTGATCTGACTTCATTAAAACCAAACATGCTGGTTTATCGACAGATGCCACTGAGAGAATAAAAAGGCAAATGCTGAGTGTAAGGCTGAACAACACAGGGTGTACCCGGAACACACACGCACACACGCACGCACGCCACACACGCACGCCACACACACACGCGCACGCCACACACGCACACGCACACACACCACTGAAGAAGATACCAAAATGGTGAGCAACAGGGTCTTTAAAAAAAAAAAAAAAAAAAAGGCTTGGGCTGGGGATTTAGCCCAGCGGCATAAGCACCTGCCTTGCAAGCGCGTGGTCGTGAGTTCAATCCCCAGTACTGATAAAAAAAAATTTTTTTTAAATTTAAAAAAAAAAAAAGGCTCTTAGATTCATTGTTTATGAGGCAAATGCGAAACAAAACTAAAATATTCTTGGGCGCCCCAAAGAATGACTAAAAATGTTAAAGCCGATGCCGGCCAGTGTCAGAGACTACGAATTAACGGGGAACCTTATTCTTCGCAGGCAGGACACCCCCGGGGTGGTCGGCTGCTAAGGCTGGAGGGTGAGGCAGTGTGGGTGGAATGGCGCGCATGCTGCATGCGCCAGGACAGCAAGAAACCATTGCAAGTTCCATCGACAGCAGAATACATAAAATGATGATTCAACACGCTCACAGGCTGCTGAGCGCCAGCGCCATGTTCTGAGACACATGAACGGGCACAGAGACGATGTCACTGGGCCATAAAAGCTTAAAAGACCATCGCTGTGTACACAGTCCAGCTTGGGCGGCAAGATGAGTGTGGTCACAGAACAGACTCCTCCTGCGACAACTGTGACCCATGCAGCAGCAAACAGGAGCACGTACTGTCACCCCCGGAGGCCGAGAGAACAGGAGAAGAATTAAGACAGCTGAAGACCGGCCGGCCGCATTGGAGAGAAAGTGGCATCAGGAGGGAATTTTCGCCCTTGTTTTTCTTTTTAAGAGCTCTAAAGGAGCACATCTGATAGTAATGAAGACGCCTTTGCCGTGGGACAGAATACCACAGGCTGGGGGCCTGCTACACAGAGCGGGAGAGCGGGTGGCAGCACCAGTGACCTGAGGGGCGGGGCTGAGGTGAAGGGATCCTGGGTCCTTTCCAGCCCCAGGGGAGAAAGGCTGCAGCTACAGAGGGCAGTCAGTGTCCTGGGGCAGCCAGGACGGGTTACAGAGGGACAGGAGGGGCCTGGGGCGACCAGGCACCCAGGCACAGGGGTGTCTTCTTCCAGAGCACAGCCCCAGGCCAGAGCTACCCAGAGGCCTCTATCTGGTGAGGCTGGAGGAGGAGCCCTGTGGCCCAGCCCAGCGTGCTTGCAAAGCTCTTAAACTTGCAGGAAAAAGGGTGTGGGGCATTTGGCAAAGGACAAGTCCCTGGGGACTCTCCAAGGGGTCTTGGATCAAAAATGGTGGCACATGCCTATAATCCCAGCACTTAGGAGGCTGAGGCAGGAGGTGTGCCATCAATTCAGGGCCAGCCTAGGCTACATAGTAAGTTCAAGGCCAGTCTAAGCTACACAAGACCCTTTCTTAAAACAAAGAAAAGAACAAAAAAAAAAAGACCCCAAGCCACCAGGCTACACAGGTGTCTACTGCTCCACACGGCACTTCCCTGCAGGTATCCAGTGCACCGCCCTCTCTGTCCCTCTGCACCTTGCTGGCCCTTCCTCACCCCATCCTCCACAGGACCAGCTCCCCACAGCCCACCTGTCAAGTACCTTCCTTTTGGGGATGGCAGAAGCATCAGCCAGCCAGCAAGTGTGCACAGTGCTAGCACTAGCAACACGGGAGGGACAGAGCCCCGGGCCCTTGTGGGGAGGCGATGTGTACACAGACACATGGTGACAGCAGAGTTTCACAAGGCCCTGGGACAACACTTGTCTCTGGCTGTGGGTCCATACCCGCCTTTCACTCTGCTTGGATGATGGCGTGGTCCCTGGGGCACGTGGCCAGTCGCAGGCCATCTGAGGTTTCCTAACAACCGGCTCTATGGCACAGTCCTGGCCACAGAACCCCAAGTCAGCCCCCCTTAGGGACATAAAGGGCACATACCCCATGTGGGTGGATCACCCTTTCTGCCACACCTGGCCCCGAGTCTGCCAAGATACCAGTGAGGGGCTGCCGGGGCCATCAAACATCACATGTGGCAGTAAATGTCAGCAGTCAATGATTAATTCGTGCTGGGAACAGCGGTATCCGTGGTATCAGCAGGTACACAGCAAGGCAAGCCCTGTCCGGGAGCTCACACAGGAAGAGCCAGGGCTGGCGGCATATGTCAGGCAGGGATCAGGGCCCCACCCGGCTTGTCACCCTGCAAGGGGACCCAGGGTAAGGAAAGGGGGTGTTTCTTGAGCCAGGTGGTGGGATGTGACTGTGCTTCCGACCAGCTGTGTGACCCTGGGCAAGCCTCTTTAGCCTGTACCCTGCATCTGTAAGAGGGGTCAGTCAGTAACACCCCTCCTGCCGGGCCACGGAGGGCACAGTGAGTCAATGTATGTGACAGTTCCCGGCACGCAGTGGGCACCAATAAAACAGACACCGTGGACAATGCCGAAGTCGCCATCTGTGGCTACGGTGGTGGGTGGCTCCAAGCTCTCCAGGTAACAACGCCCAAGGACTCAGCAGGCCCTTGCTCCATCTGACAAGGAGCCAGAGGCATCTAAAAGCTAAACTTACTCCAGCAAGAGGCCTAGCAGACCTGGCACCTCTTACAAACTGCAGGTGTTCAGAGGAGTTGGCTGGTCCCTGAAGTGTTCATGTGGGGTCCTCAGTGTGGCAGTATTAAGAGATGGCACAAGCTTAAAGAGTGGAAGGTAATAAGCCTAGGGGTGGTGCCTGTGGAGGGGATCCATGCTGATCTTGCGGTTATTCTCCCTGGAAGAAGTTGAGGTAAACCTGAAATCCCTGCAATCCTAGCACTTGGGAGGCTGAGGCAGGAGGATCACTGCAAATCTGAGGCAACTCTGTGTTACACAGTGAGTTCAAGTCCAGCTTGGACTATGTAGTCTGTCTCAACAAACCAAAATATAAAATAAAAAGAGCAAGACGAGTCTCTCCCTACTCCATGGCTTCCTGTTTCACCCTGTGACTCCCACACATTCCTATCATGAGTTCACCGCCATTATGGGACACCCCCAAAGGGGCCCTCACCAGGGACCAGTGAATGGGGTTGCCCGATCTTAGATTTTAGCCTCTGAAAAGTCTGTCTTTTAACTGTGAGCTAAACAAACCTCCTTTCTTTGTAAGCACCCAGCTTCAGGCACTTTGTTAGAGCAACAGAAAAAGCACTTACCACCCCTGGATGAGAACCCTGGGGTCCCACTGTGTGCCTGGCCCCTGCTCTCCGGCTAGGCTGCCCACAACCCCCATTTCCGGTCACATTTCACAGCCCTGGCACTACTGTTTCTGCAGCTCTTCGTGAGCTTCCCTCCTGCAGCCCGGTGTGTACCTTCCACCTCTGCCTTCCGGCTTCCCAGCTCATCCTGAGTGTCCCGCACTGCTCTGGGAAAGCACTGAATGGGAACATCACAGTCACTCACTCTACACACACGCGCGCGTGCGCACACACACACACACACACACACAAAAGCAGGCCTGAGTGTGCTCCATGAAAAAGCAGGCTGAGCGTCCTGTGCTCACTGGCGGGGCCTTCCCAGCGGCCTGCAGCTGTTGCCCCGGCTGGCCCAGCCCCGCTGTACCCCGGTTGGCCTTTGCAACGGCCGCTGCGCTGCTCTCAGCCCGAGCGCCGGCTCCAGGAGCCTCAGCCTCAGCCTCCTTGGGGCCAGGTTCCGAGAGCTCACCTGACTGGCCATGACACCTGGCTTGTTCTTCTGGTGGCTGGCCCTGGCCACCTCCTGAGACTGGTGCTCTCACGTGTTCTTGATCAGAATGACCCCAACTGTTCCCTTGTGCACCCTGTGACCCACACCTCCACAGGTATAGAACAACCCGCCCGTACTGTCCCACCAGACAACTCCTAGCCACCCGTACTGTCCCACCAGACAACTCCTAGCCACCCGTACTGCCCCACCAGACAACTCCTAGCCATTCTTCCAGAGTGGCCCCGTGGTTCTGGCCGGCCCAAGGGAAGTGACTGCTTCCTGTGTCCGCGCCCCTGGGCGGTGGGGGTTAGAAGGGCTGTGAGTAGGTGGCCCTCCTCACCAGTCTGCATGTTCCTTAAAGACACAGTCCATGTCTGTCACCTCCAAGCCAGCCGGGTTTGGGCCCTGGGACTCCTGAGACTACAGTGCAGGGGCTCAGCATTTGTTCAATGGATGGAAAACAGGGTGGCCAGTGGATGGCCAGGAAGCCAAGTGCACCCTCCTTCCACACTGGTCCGCCAAACCCCGCCAGACCCAGCACTGCAGCCCTGGCTACACCTGTCCCTTTTCCCAGGCAGCCCTGGGGCTGACAGAGCCCTCGGCGCTGTCCTGACTCCCTGCCCAGCCCTGTGAGTCTGGGGTCAGGGCCTGACCAACCCTTACAGGCACCAGGAGGACATTCAAGCCTTCCAAGACCCGGGGCTAAGGCCACCACAGCAGGCCTCGCCTGACTCGGTTCTCCGTCTACTCGGGAATGACCCAGACCCTCTCCACATCCCTCCTCCCAGAGCAGCGCCCCCTCCCTACTCCCCAACCCCCCCAAACAGACACCTGAGAGAGCTGCTTCCCTACCACCCCGGCTCCAGCACAGTCAAAGGAAAACATGGCTGTGTCACCCACCGGAAGCCGCTCTGAGAGTTCCTGGGTTTGACCAGGATGCATTCCCAGGTGCGGCTGGAAGCGCTGTGGAACAGGACCAGCTGTCCTTCCTCCCGAACCTGGCCATTCAAGGTATAGTCGCTCAAGGCCACCTCCTTCACACGAAACGGGTTCGAGAACAAGGTGGTGACACTGCTGACCAGGCGGCCGAAGAACTGCATCCTCCACAGGAGGCCGCGAGGCGTCGCTGCCTGAACCTGGCGTCTAGAAGAAAACTCGGTCTCCAGTCAGCTGGGCTGTGTCTCCCGCGCCTGTCTTGTCATATGCAGCCATGTCCTGCATGGGCACCCGGCCACTCGCCCTGGATCCTGACCTGCAGGTCCCTAGAAAGGAAGGAAAGACAGATAGCATTAAAAGTCTCAGGGAAAGCTCAGAGCCCTCGGCCAGGCTGGGGACCCACAAGGGTGCCCTTCACTGCCCAGCATCCCAGGCAGGGACTCAGTTTCCCCATCAGTGGCAGCTGGTATCACATAAGGCCTCGGGAAGGTGGGGGGGCTCCAGAGACAACACCAGGTAACCAAAGAACTGGGTCATTTCAAGTCCACAGGCAAATCAGTGCCCTCTCTTTACTAGGCACCAAAAAGGGGCCAGATTCCATCACGGTCCATCAGTGGGAGGCACAACACGTGTGTGCCCTGCCCCTCTGCTCCCCTGCTGTGCCTGGTTGCCAAGGAGCCGGAGACAGGCCACGCCTTGGAAACACAGGTGGGCATGAGGACTGAGACACACAGAACTGCGTGTGGGTGCTGGGGCACCTGGCAATTCAGAGTCAGTGTTTCTGCAGGGGAAGGGCATGTTTTGGGTGACAGAATTGAGTATCCTGGGTCCCCAGAAAACACACTGCCAACCAGGCATGGTGGCACACTACCTGCAATCCCAGCACTCAGGAGTCTGAGACAGGAGGATCGCTACACGTTCAAGGCCAACCTGGGCTACGAAGTGAGTTCAAGCACCAACTGCACAGTGAGACCCTGTCTCAAAAAGACCAAAAGGAAAAAGAAAGGAAAGGAAAGGAAAGGAAAGGAAAGGAAAGGAAAGGAAAGGAAAGGAAAGGAAAGGAAAGGAAAGGAAAGGAAAGGAAAGGATGTTGTCACCTTCTGAAAGTAGAGGTTAGACAGGGCGGTCAGAATACAGCAGTGTGGGTGGCCTGGGAGACGGTGGCACTGCAAAGGACACAGGTTCACAGGCTCCTCCTGCCCCAGCCCAGGCAGAGAGGAGCCAGGGGGACAGAAGGGAAACAAAAACCAAGTGGCCCTGCACCACCTAACGGGAGGGGGCCAATCGCCCCACAGCAACCCCTTAGCCAAAGTGTTGCTTTCTAGGGTTTCAATGGCCACAGTCTGAAAACAGGACAGGGAGACCTCCAGAAAGAAATGAATCAGGAGATATAAACTGTGCCCCTGACAGCAGGATGAGCTCTCACACCACCCTGCGTCCCACCTCCTCTGTCCTGTCTCCTGCACGCACTGCCTGCCAGGACTCGCTTAGCGGCTGGCCTGCTGTCACTTCGTGGCCAGGTCGCCCACCACGCTGCTGCAGTGCCGCTGTCTGGGTGAGTTAGCGATGACCTCAAAGCATGAGAGAAACAGTGCTGGTGATTCCAACGTGCCACAGTCCGGGTACCACCAAGGGCCCAGGCACCCACTGGGGATGAAGCCCCCTGCAGATAAGGGGAGACCGCTGCAATCACACCGGGACACATTTACTGACTACCATTGTGGCTCAGATCTGAAATGTCCCCCAAGAGCCTCAAGGGTGTGGGAGGTGACGGGACCGTGGGTGGCTCTACCCATTGCAGGATTCCTGCGGTGACTCAGTTCATGGCCTGGTGTGCTGAGGGTCACCGGGGTGGAACCTGGGAGGGTGGATGGCTCCCCCTGGCTGCCACGGGCTGAGCATCTTCTCCCCACCCTAAGCCCCTCTGACGTCATTTCCGGCATAGGCTGACCAGGGACTGAAATTGAGCCAAAACAAACCTCTCCTCCTTTAAGGTCTCAGGTATCAGGTCTCAGCAATGGGAAAGTAATGAAGACAGCCACTTACCATGTAGTCAGCCCTGAGCTAAGCCTCACTTAACATACAAAACCATGTGAGGCCCATATGCCGCGAACTTAGAACGGGTCTGGAGCCAGCCCAGATTCAAATCCTAGCCTCACCACTTAGCCCTGTGTGACTGTGGGCCAGTTACTTAACCTCTCTGTGTGTTTCCTCATCTGTAACCTGAGGATGAGGTACCTGATCATGGCACCCGGCAGGCGGTAAATGCTCTGTAAAATGCTCTGTGGCCCAGATCGCCTCCTTTTTTTTTTTTTTTTTTGCACCTGGGATCGAACTCATGACCTCACGGTTACCAGGGCGGGCCGTCAGCCAGCTAAGCTAAACCCCGGACCTGGATCACCTCCTTTTACAGATAAAAGGAAACTGAGACTTAGAGCTCTGAAAAAATTCTAAAACGCTCTGTGACATGGGTCCCTTCAGGATCGCTAATAAGAAATGGCATGGGGACACCGTGAGCCTGGGTTTTCTCCTTCTTAAAGGAGGAGAAATGAGCACAGCAACGATTCAATGCAAATGTGTCTGTTTCCTGCTTTCTCCCGTATGTGGGGCTCTGAGAACAGAAAAGTGAGGGGCCAAGGAAGGGACCCCAAGGGCGGGACCTGGCCCCAAGACACGGCACGAGCTGCACCCTGCTACCCAGGGGGAGGCCGGAGGCTTTATGTACCTTTACCCAGAGACACTGCTGCTCTGCTCGTGAGGAGCTGTGACAGGGGCAAATGTGACCACACAGGAAAAGCTCAAGAGGCCACATCACACTTTGCTACTTCTGTAAGCAACGATGACGGCCCAGGCTGTCCCTGCGGCCTCATCAGTCCTCCCAGCCCAGCTCCGACTTCACAGCTGGCAGGAAAACCACACCAACGAACATCGCGCCTGCCCAAGGCCACACAGCCACCTGATGCGGGACCTTCCTCAGCCTATGTGTCTGGAAGGCCCCTGACTGCTTTCAAGTCCATGTGAGGCCCTGGCTCCCATCTCCAGCACCAAGAAACAAAACCAGCCAAACAGAACAGAAACTGTCTCTGCCCTGCTGCCAGGCCACAAGTTTCGTGACAATCATCATGCCAAACATTCCTGGCCCCTCCTGTGCCCTGGCACTGTCCTCAGAGCTTGGCAGGTGTTCATCGTGTCATCCGCACATCGAAGCCACCCTGCGAAGTACCCACCGCCATGTCCCTCACTCCATACACAAGGAAACCAAGCAAGGGACGGGGAAGGCGACACGGCCAAGGTTGCACACTGAGGAGGTGGAGGAGCCGGCATGTGCTAGCCCCAGAGTCTGAGCTTCCTCCCTGAGTCTTCTCACCTCTGCCACTCCACCCACGCCCCCCCCCGCCCCAGGCACAGTGCGTGGTTCAAGGAATTTAACAGAGTAAATAGTATGCATGCAAAAAAAAATACTGATAGGAAACACCTACCATGAGACTAGATACTGGGTATTAGGTTCATGGGCTATTTTTTTTGCTTTTCTGTATTTTCCAAATTGTATGCAATGTGCGCAGAGTTTGTAAGCAAAGCAGGAGCGAAGGCTGAGCCCCGGGTGCCCACCAGGAGCTAGTGAACAGCTTCAGAGATCAGCCAGGCACCTGGAGTGGCTCCAGGAAGGGTCAGTCACGGCATCGGGCACCCAGGAGCCCCCTTAGGTTGAAGGAGGAAACTTACCGCAGAGTCTGGCTGCCTCAAAGGAAGACGCCTGCTCCCAGGGAGACCCCTCCTTGTGGCCCTGCCCATGGCCCAGCACCAGTCCACTGGGGACACAGTGGAGTGGCCACGGAAGGACAGCACTGGCACCAAGTCAGCCTCCCAGGGTTGGAGAGGAGGTAAAATGATGCAAGGGAGCGATGGGCCCAGGACGCCGTCCCTCGGTGGCACATGAACACTGTTATCCCCAGGGGAAGAAAGGAAATGGAAATCACGGGCCACATCCTGGAACAGTCACGGCAGGGCAAACCAGCAAGGCAGCAAGAGAGGAGGAAGGGCGAGCGCATGTCACCCTCCTGTTCCTGTCATATTTCTCCTGCCCCTGACCTCAGAGCCCAGAGCCAGGTACCTCTTGCCCAGAAGCAGGGTGGGAAACATACTAGGAAGCAAGCTGCCACTCAGAGTGCTGCTGTCCCCTCCACTGGACGCCCTCCCCGCACAGCCTCCCACCCCGCTGTACCTGTCAGTACAAACCTGACACCCTCACCTTAACCATGAGCTTACTCGCAAGTTTCAGCACGTGGTCAGCTGGGTCCAAGGCAGAGACAGCGTGGTGGAAGGGTGTGCTGCAGCAAAGCTGCTGAGCTCATGGCAGTCAAAAAGCAGAGCAGGGGGCCAGGGATTTAGCTCTGCGGCCTAAGCGCCTGCTTGGCAAGTACGAGGTCACAAGTTCGATCCCCGGTACCAGGAAATAAAAAAAAAAGTAGAGCAGACTGGAAAGAGTGCCCCATGATCCAACCACTCTCTAAACAATCAAGCTTCACTGTCACATTCTGTTTCTCACCAACTCACGTGCCCAAACACATCTCTTTACACCACACTCAATGTCCTAACACAAATAATAACAAGGTCAAGCAAACACCTAACATGATTCAAACATCCTGCACATAACCAAAAATGCACTAATCCCTTCTCCAAAGCCTAAACAGTCTCACCATTGCTCCAAAGTCTCCTCTGAGCTGGGCGTAGTGGTGCATGCCTGTATTTCCAGTACTCAGCAGGCTGAGGCAGGAGGATGGGCCAGGAGTTCAAGATAAGCCTGGGCTATCTAAGCAAGTTCAAGGCCTGAACTACATAGCAAGATCTGTCTCAAAACAAACCAACAAAGTAACTCACAGTTTCTTCTGAGACTCAAGGCAAACTCTTAGCTGTGAACCCCTATAGCAATCAAAACACAAGTTATACTACACCAAGATACAATGGCACAAGGTCATTATTCCCTTTCCAAAGGAAAGAATAGTAGGAAAGAAAAGAATGGGGATCAAAGCAAGGTGGAACCCAGCAGGATGAACATTAACGCCTGTAGTTCCATGTCCAGCACCCAGGGCACATGAGGTGGGAGTCGCAAAGCGCCCGGGCAGTCCTACCCCTGGGGCTTTGCTGGTTGTAGCTCACACGGCCTCTCTCTAGAGCTGGCTCCATTTGCTGTCCGTAGCTTTCCTCCGCAGATGCCCCAAATTCCTGACCTCTCCAGTTTCCTGGGTTCTCCATCTTTGGCTTTATTACCACACTTTCACACATTGCTCTCTCACGGGCAAACTGCCTGGCTACCCAGGAATGTCCTTTGAAATCTGGGTGGAAGCCTCCAATCTTCAGCAGCCATACCTCCTTTGCCACCAACTTTACATGCAGTTCTTCTGGAGCCAAAATTTGAGTTTTACAAATAGTCTCATTCTGTTTTTTGTTTCTGATTTTCACTGTACATCTGGCAGCCACCAGTAACCATGCCATGGCCTCAACATTGGGCTGCCTTAAAGTGTTCTCTCAAGATCAATTAGTGTACTAGCTCTTCATTTCAGCCTCCCAGTTTCAGCACATAGGCAAAATGCTTCTTTTTTTTTGCCAGAATAACATGTTGTCTTAGTCATTTCTCTCATCACTGGGACAAAACCCCCAATACCCACAATTGGAAGGAGGAGAATTTTATCTTGGCTCACGTTTTAGAAGTTTCAGTCCATGTTCAACAGGATCAAACACAAAAACTGCATGGTAGAAGGGCCTGAGTAGAGGAAAGCTGCTCATGTCATGGCAGCTAGGAAGAAGAAAGAGACGATCCAGGAAGGGAGAGACACCCTTCCGGGTGATACTCTCAGTGTTCTGCCTTTTCCAACTAGATCCCATCACCTAACAGCAACTTAGCTACAGTACCTCCATGTTCCAATCACCTTTCAAAAGCCCTGCCTATGAGTGCAGGGGGCTTTGGGGAGAACTTCTAGAAAGAACCATAACACACACGTATCACCTGTGGTAAATACTCAGTACAGTCCTTGTTCCCATCTGGAATCTTCTGAGCCTGGCCTTTACTTTCCATGTTCCTATCAGCACTCTGGTCTTCCAAGCACCCACGAGAATCAGCCACTGGACTCTGCCCTACTGTATTCTAGGGCTTCTCTAGGTCATATCTCTAAACCTTTCCCAACTTCTCCCACTAACCAGTTCCAAAGGTTTCTGAATCACATGGTCAGATACAGACACACCAATGACCCTACTCTGGTGTGATTTTCTGTATCGATCAGCATCCCCACTGCCGGGGTAAAAAAAACACCTGACCCCTTCAACTTACCCAAGGGCAGGTTTGTTTGCGTTTCAGTCCATAGTCAGCTGGTTCCAAGGCAGAAACATTATGGCAGAAGAGTGCAGTGAGCAAAGCTGCTGAGTTTATGGCAGCTGAGAAACAAGAGGGTTGGAAAGAGAGCTCCATGACCCAATCACCCCCCGGGAGTTCCTTCCGCCAGTCAAACTCATAGTTTAGCGTAACCATCTTAACCACCTCCTCATTCCCTCTGCCTCTCGCAGTCCTGATCCTCTGGCCTTCTATGGTGTAACACTTGGCTCCATCTTCTGACAACTGTCCCCTCCTGTTCCCCACAAGGGCTGGCCCCTGCGTCATCTGACACAGAACACCTGCTCTTGGGCACATGGAACTGTAGCACGCTGCCTTCTCAAGCACCACAAGCAGAAAGACAGAAACCCAAGACCTTTTGTGGTGCCAGTGATGTGACAACTCTGCAGGCAATCTCCAGGTACCAACTTTGTCGCCCCTAGGTGAGACCAAGCATCTGTGCTTCTCTCCCCGACTCTGCTCAACCGTCATGTCGAAGGCCCGGGGCATCTGTCCAGCAGTTACGAGAAGACAGATGATACCTGTGGGCCTGAAGAGATTGAAAGCAGAGTAGGCGCTGGCACCCCCATCTCAGAGACAGAGAGGCCACTGTCATGTTCCAAGGACAAGTTAAAGTGTGACATGTTGACATCTCAAAAAAGAAAAATAAATAAAACTCCATATTGAGATCAGAACAGAAGCCAACAACCAATTTTCTGGAAGGGCCCACTTTGGTCATGGGATAAAGGTGGCCAAAGAAGAGAAACCCAGGCTGAGCCCTCCGAATGTGTAGTCCTGAGGGTGGGAGGCTTTGAAGGAAAAACAGAGTTTGCCAAGGAAGAAGGGGAGGGGCCCCCCAGTGAGTAAAGCAGCCAGGCACACGCAGGGCAGGCGGGAGGACAAGAAGGGCCAGTCCACCTGTAAACTGCAAGCGTTCTCCTCTGGGCAGGCAAAGGAAGGAGAGAAGCTTGTCAAGGAGAGGCCACGGCCCTGCTGTGGTCAGTGTGAGCGCCAGCATGAGGCAGGGGGCAGCAGGCACTCTACCCATCAGGCTCCCAGCCACCCCTGATGCTATCTGTCCCCCAGACAGGACAAGCTCGAGAAGTACGGGAGAGGACAGGGAGAGGTGGTCAGTTACAAGAGGTGGCAAAGGTCTGGCTCCACCTCGGCCATGAATTCCTGAAGGCCACTGGGCAGGCCTTGGACAGGACAGAGCCCCTTATCCCTGCCTTCTGCTGGTCACTCATCTGCCAAGGTTGCCAAGCTTGGCGCTGCCCAGCTTCTCCCCTTTGGGTGGTTTCATGTGCAAACTACCCTTCCAGATGAAAGGGACCCTTGCTCTGTTGCCAGTCTGTCACACTGGGAATGCTCACCCCATACTCAACACAGCCTCTGCTCACCCTTTGGGCCCAGCTGCCCTGAGGGCTCCCTGCATGGGACCTGCCCCCAAAACCCTCGCAGCTGGCACCACGGCACTTCTATGCATGCTCCACAAGGGCCAGGTCCTCACCTAGCCCAATGTGACAGTGCCTTGGAGCCCACGGCATGCAAGATGCAAAGTGGACAGTGGTCCACCCCTGCTGACCCTGCCCAGTAGGTCCCCACCCACTCCAGGAAAATTCTAACTCTAGCAAGGAAAAAGGGTGGCCATGGGAGGGGCCCAGCCCTCCAGCCATGCGTCCTGGGACTCTGACGCCCAGGCCTGTGTGCCCTCACCAACATCCCTCAGGCTACGCTGTCCTCCTCACTGGGCACTGAACCCAGGGCCTTCACTCGGCTACAGACCCACTCCTTTTTAGTTTTATTCTTTAAAGTTTTGAGAGAGGGGTCTCACTAAGTCTGTAAATTACTCCAGCTGGGCTCAAATTCACAATCTTCCTGTCTCAGCCTCCCAGAGGGCTGGGATTACAGGTGTGCGCCACTCTGCTGGGCTCCTCCTCACTTTCTCAACCTGCCTCAAAGTACACATTCAGTAAGCGATATTTCGAGAATGAGTAAGTCCCTTCTTGACCTTCAAGGCTCTGCTCAGCAGTCACCTCCTCCCGAAGCCCTGCCCGACCCCTCTCTGCCCCTCAGTCCTTCTCAGCGCCCCCACGCCACCCGGAGCACACCCACCTCAGAGGGGTAGTGAGGGTGTCCCTGCTGGCTTTTATTTGTTCCCCAAGGAGATAGCACCCTGCCCCTGGCTCACAGCGGTGTCTGATAAACACGGAGTGACGGACGGGATGAGAAGAAATGAATGAACCTCTGTAACGAACCTCTGGCACCTCCATGCATCACTCCCTGGCAGGGGATAACAGCGCCACCAGGCCTGACCCCAACCAGCACTGCAGCTCAGTGCCCACACTAACCTAACCACTCTGGGAGAACAGTGGACACAGAGAACCTTCCCAGTGACACGCAGTGCCAGGCCAGTCCCTCACCAGGCTCTGCTCTGGAAAGTTCTGCTCACAGCCCGCCAGGTGCTGGCAGCTGACCTCCTCCGGCTTGGCTCCAGCAGGCTCTGTGTCTCCTCCCCTCTGAAGGTGACAGCTGATGCAGGGCGGGAGGGCAGTACAGCGCCAGCAGCCAGGACCTCACCTCTCAGGCTGGGTCACACAGGTTTCCGGGAACAGAGAACAGCCCGCAGTGGAAACAGGGCCCCAGAGTCCTGCCACTTGTGACAGGATGTCCCATGACTGGAACAATGGCTGCCGACCCTGGAGCAGGAAAGTGACGCCCTCCTGAGCAGCTGATGCCACCTGCCACCCTTTTGGGACACAGTGGGCTGAGGACATGGTCCAGACCAGTGCACCAAGCCTGCTGTCACCCCAACTTCCTGCCTGCAGCTCTTACTACCGCAAGCTGGCACATGGATGTGAGGCCATGCACATGCCCTGTCCTCTCACAGGGCCACCACCCTGCAGTCGGCACAGGGAGTCACTTCTGCTGGTGGCACACAGGGAGAGCGAGGCCCTGACAGGAAGCGAGGGGTCTGGGCTGGGTCCTGCCATTTGACATTTTAATGGATCACTCTGACAGGATGCGGGGTAGGGAAAAGAGACATCAAGGATTATCCTACGCCTTTGGTCTGCAACTTAAAGATTACTCTGCATTTTCTTTTTTTTTCTTTTCTTTTTTCTTTTTTTTTTTTTTTGGTTATTGTTGCTTTTAAGACAGAGTCTCAGCTGTGTAGCCCAAACTAGCCTTAATCTCAGGATGATCCTCCTGCTTCAGCCTCCCAAGTACTGGGATTACAGACCTGGGATTATAGACATATGCCACCAAGCCTGGCTTGCATTTTCTAACATAAGAGAAAGAGTGGGAGGGATGGATTTTGGTGAAGGGTGAAATAAGGACGGAGAAGGTATCAACCCGAGTATCTTCAGTGTGAAATGCCTAAGGGAGGTGCTGAGTGAGCAACTGAGGGTGTGAGTCTATCATTCAGCAGAAAGATCCACACCAAACCGGAGACAAACTTTTGAGCGATGCTGGGCAGGGCATGTGAAGCAGCAGTGGCCAGCTTGTCTGATATGCTCGAGGCCCTGGGTCTGACCCTCAGAAAGCAAACAAAGCAAGGCTTGAGGGCTGTCACAGTCAAGACAGTACTTAGAGCTGTAAGACTGGGTGAGATCACCAGAAAATGAGGCTGGGAGAGAGGAAGCAGGAGGGGAAGGGAGAGGAAGAGGAGGGAGAGAGAGACTTAAAACAGCCCTACAAAAATCCACTATGACAAATCCAGGTGTGGTAGTGGACACCTGAAACCCCAGCCCTTGGGAGGCTGAGGCAGGAGGATGGCCACAAATTCACAGTCAGCCTGGGCTACCTGGTGAGACCTTATCTCAAAAAACAAAAATAAAACACAACACAAAAAATTGCTTCTCAGCCTTTGGCTAAGAACAAGTAAAAAAAACACAAAACAAAATTTGCTATGGCAGACGCTGAACAGTTACTCCAGGGAAGCCACCATTTACAAAGTGAAGCTCTTAACACTCCTTTCGCTACCCACCCTTACCTACCCACTCCCTCTCTGCACACCCAGGGCAGGTGCGCAGACACACACACACACACACACACAGCACTTAAATTTCTCCTTCCTCTATTTCTTGGTGACATCACTCTGCTGAGTATAAAGGAAATTCCCTTTCAGGAACAGTCATCTAACAAGAAAGTGACCCACAAAAGAGGAAAAGTCCCCTGGGCACTAAGGCAACAGCAGCAGCCCTTCCACAGCAGGACAATCACACAGCTCTGGGGCCACAGCACACCAAGGTGGTCCCTGACTTAAGACAGTTACGCTCTGATAGACGCATCATCACTGGAAGATAGCAAACCAAAAATGCACTTCATACCTTTAACCTATAGAGCATCACCACCTCACAACACAGCACACTGCGGTCCCCTGGGAATTGCACAGCTGACAGAGCAGCTCCCTATCTGCGCCCAGCACCTAGAAGATCAAACCTCTGGAAAAGAACCAAATTCAAAATTCGACTGAGGCATATCCCCTCACTCCCTCATCAAATCCAAAAATCAATCAAACCACTGTAAATTGGGAATGAACTCCACTGTATTCAGATGCTGGCTCCAACCTCATCCGGGTGACTGCTGGCCTCTCATCCACCCTTAGATGGAGATGACAGTGACCACAGTGAGGGAAGTGGTGAACGTCAGTGAGCCAATCTGCATTCGTTCAATGATAAGTGAATGAATGCTACAGATAACATATAAAAAATCCTGATTAGGGGCTGGGGATTTAGCTCAGTGGCATAAGCGCCTGCCTTGCAAGGGCATGGTTGTGAGTTCGATCCCTGGCACCGATTGAAAAAGAAAAAGAAAAAAAAAGCCTGATTAATAAGCTCCGCTAGGTGATGAAGGACAATGTACCTTTCATTCATCTTTCTCTTTTCTCATCCCATCCTCTTTCCGTTTCTTTCCATCCTGCGAATGTCACAACATCAAGCCATGCATTTGTTCAGGACCGTCGCAGTTACAAAGCTTTTCCTTTTATGTTGGGCATGGTGGCACACACCTGTAATCCCAGCATTTAGGAGGCTGAAGCAGGAGGGGTTTGAGGCCAGCCTGGGTTACATAGTGAATTTAAAGCTAGCCTCCATTACAGAGTGAGACTCTGTCACAAAACAAAACAAAACACCTCTGCCTTTTACATTTTCTTACCCAAATGCTGAACCCAACAGCAGCCCTATGTGAGCAGGAAATATAGCTCCCCCGCCACAGATGCGGAAACTGAGACGTGGACAGAAAAAAGCCTAACTCCAAGCACATCTCAAGGCAGAGGTAATAACAAAAACACTGCATTTTGTCCAGGGGTGGAGTTTCGACGTTGCCAAACTAACCCTAACATCCTGCTGGGCCGGTCAAAGGGCAGGTGAGGGAAAGGCCCACAAGCTTAGGGGAAGCAAAGGTATTTGTTTTGGGTCATGTGCATAGCCCATTAAGAAAACGGGCACAGATCCCTGTCCCCTCCCATCCCACAACCACGCCCACACCCAGCCACATGGTCACCAGGGTCACAAGCTCTGTCACCAGCTTCTGTGGGAGCAGAAAGTGGACACAGGATTGGGGGCTGAGACACTGGGGTGACTCGGATGTGGGGAAGTAGCGAGCATGTGAGGGTAGATGAAATCTAGAGCCACATGAGAGGATGAGCAGGGAATCAGAAAGGCAGAACTGGGGAAACAAAAGGAGGAAGTAGGGAATCCAGTGGGAATACACTGAGGTACACTTAGAAGGGCACAGGAAGGAAGTCTGGGACAACCAGTGGTTTGCAGGGTGAAAATGGGGGGCACTGAGAAATGGGAGTTGACCGCTTGATTCAGGAAGTTAGGGATACCGAGGAAGACAAAGGAGGGGACTGGGGTGCTGGGAAGGGGTCTCCGCGGGGAGCACATCTGGAGATGAGAGCAGAAGTGGTCAAGGGATGGAAGTTGGGGACGTCCGGGACGCAAGCCAGGGGCACTCGAGGGTAACATAAGGGTCAGTGGAGGACTGGCCTCAGAGCCGGGCTCACGACGAAGGTCCAAAGGAGTGTCCGAGAGGAGGCAATCGGGTGCGCCAAGATTTGTAGGGCCCCGCCTCCCCAGCGCCTTCACTCACCCGGGCTTACTCAGCACCTCTACTTCCCCCTACTTCCGCAAACAAACATGTCCGGGACCACGTGACATCCCAGCCGCTCTCCACCAATCACCAGAGTCTATGTCCCCCCACGCCGCGAGCCCGGCGCAAGAGACTGGACTGGAGGCGGGGCTCCGCCATCGTGGATAACTGCCCAATGGAAGGGCTTCCGTCAGCGCACGGGAGGATGGGCTTTCAACAGCAGCCAATCCTCGGAGGCGGGTGGCGGCCATGTCTGTGTCGGGCGGAAGGTCCTCGTGAGGCTCGTCAGCTGACGCATCGGTCAAGGGCAGGATCCTTGCCCTACTTTGCCCGGCAACACCTAAAACCGTCAGGCGCCCTGAATCTGAACTTACTGTTTATGCTCATAAAGACAAAAATAAAGGCAACAAAGCCATAGAGTAAAACAGGGAGGAACAGGCTTTGATTTTGGCGGTTACTCCCAAAGTAGGATCGCTAGATACAGCAAATAAAAATACGAGCCTCCAGTTAAATTTGAATTTCAGCTAAACGACCAATAAATTTTTATTCAGTGTGGCACCTGTGTAAACATCATGTCGTCTCACTAGTGTGAGAAGCTGAAGGAAACATATGTATGTGTATATATATGTATGTATATAAAAAAGTAATTAAGATAGGCTGATTTCTTTGAGGTCACTGAAGAGAAAGATTTGTGCTAGTAAGGTTCAGACAATTAAATGCAGATGTCTTGTACACTGGGTGAATGATTTGGGGGTGACAATGCACACTGTATGTACCATTGTTGCCCCCTGACTGACATGTTTTGAAATGTTATCTTATTTTTTTTTCTTTGAAATAAAATGGGGAAATTTTTTTAGTGTGAATATAGTATTAAAAGCTATTCATTGTCCCATAACCCTGCCCCAAGCCCATCTCAAGCAGTATCTAAGAACTTTTAGTTGGAATTTGAACAAAGGCCTGAGAAGCTGTGAAATAGGTACAATGCCACCTCCAGGGGTGTTGCGACATTATAGAGATGAATGAGTCCTTTTGTCTACACAGAGTGCAGTGGACTGATGGCCGCCATCGTGATTAATAACGCGGATTAATAAGGCGGAGGTGCACTGGAGAGACGCCTGAGGTTGGCTTTCAGTCACCCCTCTGCTGCTAAGCAGGTCCTCCCCAGCCCTCCCCGTGAGATGGGACCTCCCCCCCAACCACCACGGTAACCGGATCCGTCTAGCTCTTGGGTCTTTGTTGTTTGGGGGCAAAGATTGAGGCTTACAAAACAGCAAACAGCAAGAGGTGAGCAAGGACCAAATGCCTGTTTAATAGAAAAAAGCTCTCTGCTAGTCAGCGAGGCATGTTCCATAAGGCGTCCGGACCCCGTAGGTGTTTAGGCCCCCGCAGGTGTTATAGTTTTTGGTAGGGGTGTACTTGACAGAAAGCTGGGGTGCCCCTGGGTGCAGGCATGCCTTTGATGTCTGGAGAGCAAGCTGCTTCATTTGTATTTCACTGCCTCCAAAGTCTCTTCAATCTGGTTATGGACCTTTTTTTGTTTTTAACAGAGATTTTCATTGGTACGTTTTAGATATATATAAAACATTCACCTAGAGAATTTGTACCTGTACAGGATATAGATCTTTTCTCCCACCTCATTCCCCTCCCCTCCCCTAAACCCCTCCTCTGCTGGACTCTCCATTTACAAAGAAAGAGTATATTCTTTATCTCTTGCTTTTCATCAGGCCCTGATAGTCCACGTTGGTATTGTGGTGTGCTAACTCACTGAGGTCCCAACTTTTAGTTTACTTTCAGCCTCCCTGGTGATGGAATTACAGGTTTGTGCCACCATGGTCCATCCTTGTCCCATTTTGCAGGTAGAGAAACTGTCCCTTTAAACTAAAATTTCAAATTTGCTTAAGGCTGGGTGTGGTAGCTCACACTTGTAATCCCAGCACTTGGGAAGCTGAGGCAGGAGGATTGTCGCAAGTTTGAGACCAGCCCGGGCTACAAAGTGAGCTTATAGTCAACCTGAACTGCATAGTGAGACCCTGTCTCAAAAAGACAAAAAAAAAAAGACAAAAACAACAGCAACAACAAAATTTGCTTAAGAATTTGCTCAAGAGTTGGCTTTGAGAGAAAGGAATGAAGACTCTCAGTTGAAAATATCTGGCCCTACACACCTCAAACAAGCGAAGTTAGGGTGATGGTTATCAGAGAGCTTGCAACAGGCCAGGCATTCCATACGCTACCGTGCAATGTGATCTAAGAAAGTCCTCGGGGTTAACAAGACACGCCCCGTGTTCAGGCTGTGTCTACAGCACCAGCTCAGCAGCTACATCCATAGCTGCACCTGAAAAGCAGGATAGACCTGGGAAGGTCAGCCCAGCACAATGGCCCAGCGCTTGGGAGGCTGAGGCAGGAGGATCGCTAAGAGGCCAGTTTGAGTTCAAGTTAACTGTATATTGAGATCCTGTGTCAAAAAACCAAAACCAAAACACAGTTGGAGGATTGGATAAATCAGTCCCCTGGATAGGGAATCACAGTCATACCTTGCTACTCAACTGCTTTGAAATCCATGGAATTGGGTACTTGATGCATTTTGATGCAAACATTTTGCCCCTGCACATGTAGCTTGTTTGGAGCTGACGCTCAGGGTAGAACTCATCGGTCCCATTGCCTCAGACGTGCTGCCTTTCCAGCCCAAACACTGTGTTTGGTACCAGTCCTGTTTGGTACTCACCACACCTCCCAGGACTGACAGTGCCAAGGCTGAGGTGCCACCGCCTCAGGCAGCGTGGAAAACACTGGCACTGCAAAGGGGAAGAGAAAAGGTGCCCGAGGCAGCACATGTGCTGGGTTCCTGCTGGATTTTGTGTTGGGGACGTGAGCAGAGCTGGCCTGAGAGCTCCTCTGTGGATATCAAACCAAGTCCTGGGTCGCAAGGAAGAAAGAGAAATGGAACCAACCCCCTAATGGTGCAGCTCTGTACTTCCTCACATTTGATCCTCACAACAACCCGGGAGAAGCAACACCATGGCCCCACTTTACAGATGGGAAAACTGAGACTGCAAGAGGAAATGATTCCCAGAGCTGCGGAATCAGGCCCTGTCCTGTCTTTTCCTCCCCCAAACTAGGGATGTCAGTGTTCTTGGTGCTGATGAAACTGCGGACAATAAAGCTGGCAAAAGTCCCTGCTCACCGGGACAGACATGAACAGAACACCCACATTTTACTCTCCGAACACCTCAGGCATAAAGTGCGGGGTTGTATGGATCAGATCAGTGCTGTGAGTCTTCCTTGTTCTCTGTTTCACATTGTTTTTTTGTTTTGTTTTGTTTTTTCTTTCCAGTGCTGGGGGTTGAAACAAGACCTTCCCTCTGAGCTACATCCTTAGCCCATTTTTAATTTGTTAAGATTTTTTATTTTAAGTTTATCGGGGTCTGGACTCAAACTGAAGATGCTCCTGCCTCAGCCTCCCAGAGGGCTGGGATTAGAGGTGGGTACCACCATGCTGGCTAGCATTTGAACACTTTTGTAACTAAAACGTTGGAGACAATATGTCACGTGTCACAAGGTGATGCGTGCTAGGGAATAAAACCAGCAAGAGACTCGGGGAAGGGTTGTGGACTGTGGTTGTGGGAGTTGTTTTGTTTTGTTTCCTGTCTGGTGCTGGGGATGGAGCTGGACTCTCCAGGGCCTTGTGCAGACCAGGGAGGTGCATGGCTGCCGAGCTACCCCAGACCCTGCCGGGTATTAAGCAGAGTGGCCAGGAAAGGCCTTGTGAAGATGGGACACTGAACTAAGATGGGGCTGAGGGAGGGAACCAGGGAGAATCAAAGGAAAATGTTCTAGACGGGGGAACCCAAGGGCGCAGGGCTCGAGCCAGGCTGCTCCCAGGAGGGACACAGTGGCCACTGTGCCTGCGCGGTGACGGGGAGGGGACACAGTCAGCACCAAGGCCGCAGGGAGTAGTTGCCGGACCAACAGGGTCTTGTAGACCATTTTAAGACACTGACTTTGCCCCTCAGGGAACTAGGGAGCCATAGAATGTGTTATAGCAAAGGAGGGGCCTGATTGGACCCATATTTTACCAGATATGTCTGTTAGCTGAATATGGACTATCAGGGCGAAGCAGAGGCCAGGTGTCAGTGAACCGGGACCCTGAATGACAGTGTGGTGACTACTGTCCCAGCCTGGGCACTCAGCCATCTTGGCATGGGTGTGAGGTACAGAGGTCCTGACTGGAAGGCATTGGCTCCTCCTGTGGGGAGCTCGGAGAGCCACTGCCCGCACCACCCCATGGGCCATCTGTGTCTGAAACAGGTTTTAATGGAACACAGCCACGATATTGGATATTGGTTCACTTATATCTATACTTCCTGCAACGGCAGATTTGGTAACCTTGATATAAGCCTTGCGGCCTGCAAAGGCTGAAATATTTCTATCAGACCCATTACAGAAAAAAATTTTTTTTACCAACCCCTGTCCTTAAATTGGGTTTTGAAGCTTGAATAGGAGTGTACAGCTGGATTAGGAAAGTATATACCCCAGGTGGGAGGAAATGTGGGGGAAAGGGCAACAGCATGAGAGTGTTTGGATAGTTTGGGGGTTGTTAAGCACCCTGGAAACCAGTGTGTAAGCAGGGGAGCAGGTCACAGAGGCCAGGTAGACAGGGTCCAGAGAGCCAGGCTGTCCTATGGCCAGTAAAAGCCCCAGAAGGGTTACAATGAAGGAAAGTGGTATGGAAAAACCCTGCTAGACATCCGTGGTGGTACACCCTATTATCCCAGCACTCAGGAGGCTGAGGCAGGAGGATCCTCCAGAGTTCAAGGGTAGCTTGGTCTTCATAATATAATGAGATCCTAGCTCAAAAGAAACAAAACAAAAGCTCTGCTCCCATGGGTGAGGGGCTGGGGGTGGGGGGCACAGAGGTCACAGGGCAGCTGTGTGTGGTGACACTAATTTTATGGCTTTCGAGGGGCCCTGGGGTTGTGCCCTGCTCAGGAAGGAAGCAAGTGCAGGTGACCATGAGCTGTGAGGCAGCAGCATTGCTTTCCTATCCCAGGGGAAGTGGCCCTGGACAGGAAAGGCAGGGTTTCTCACTCCAGGGCCCAGGGGGCAGCTGGGGGTGGGGTGGGGACTGGAGCTGAAGCCAGAGAACAAGCCAAGAACAGGGCACAAAAGGACACTGTGCCTGTGCCTAGTGCTCAGGGCAGGGCTCCCAGGAGTCTTTGGGGTGCTACAAGCTGCAACTCCAGCAGCTTAGGAGGCTGAGACAGGAGGATGGCAATTTGAACAAGGGCAACTTGAGCAATTTCTCGAGATTCTAGAGCCAGGGATTTAGCTCAGCGGTGCAGTGTCTGCTTGGCAAGCACAAGGGCCTAAGTGATTCTCAGTACAAAAAAAAAAAAAAATCAAAATTTGTATCAGAATAAAAGATGAAAAGGATGGGGGCAGGTATGGTGTGGTACAGTCCTGTAATCCCAGCACTCGGGAGGCTGAGGCAGGAGGATCACTCTGAGTTCTAGGCAAGCCAGCCTGGGCTACATGGTGAGTTCAAAGCCAGCCTGAACTACATAGTGAGACTCTGTCTCAAAAACCAAACACGAGGGCTGCAGATGCAGCTCAGTGGCACATTGCCTGCCTGGCAGACACAAGGTCCTGAGTTTGATTCTCAGTACCAAAAAAACCACAAATAGTGAAAGAGTTGGGGATGAAGGTAAATCGCGGAATGCTTGGCTAGCCTGCATGAGGCCCCGGGTACAGTTCCGAGGAAAGAGAGACAGAGATAGAGACAGAAAGACAGAGGCAGAAACAAAGACAGAAATTGGCTTTGCTCACAGTTTTGGTTTTTATTTTTATTTATTTAGTTATTTTTTGTATCTGGAATCGAACTCATGACCTATGGTTGCCAGGCAGGCACTGTGCCACTGAGCTACATCCCCAGCTTTATTTGCAATGGGGATTGAACCCAGGGCCTCTGCACGGAGCTACTTCCCCATCCTTTTTCCCCATTTTTTACTTTAAGTCAGGGTCTCACTAAGCCACTAAGTTGCCCTGGCTGGGCTTGAACTTGCAGTCATCCTGCCTCAGCCTCCCGGAGTGCTGGGATCACAAGCCTGTTCCACTGTAGCAGGCTCTGACCTGCGCTGTTAAACTTAGGCGAAGGGCCCCGGGCCGATTCAGCCATTCGCTTCAGCCAGCACTCCCTGTGTTCCTGCTGCATGTCATGGACACGGCACGGACGAGAACGAGCCCTTGCCCTCTATGAGCTGTGGTTTAAGAACAGACCCCCGAGCCAGGCATGGTGGTGCATGCTTATAATCCCAGAATTTGGGAGGCTGAGGCAGGAGGATCCTTGCGAGTTCGAGTCCAGCCAGGGCTACAAAGTGAACTCAAGGCCAGCCTGAACTGTATAAGGAGACCCTGTCCCAAAAAGACAAAAAGAAAAAAAAAAGAACAGACCCCTGAATCTGAGGGATGGGGTGCCCTGTACAGGGTGGGGCGGCACAGTGTGGGCGGGGTCAGAAGAGAAGACAGAGGAAAGGGAAACTGAGGCAGCAAGGGCCCTGAAACTCGGTGACTAACAGTGAGCTGTGGGAGGGAGGGGGAGGATGAGCTGAGCCTGACGTGACGCCTGGTCTCTCTGAGGGGCGCCTGGTCACTCTGAGGGGCGAGGAGAAGGCGTTGTCACCTGCCTTAAGAGACTTGAGGGTGTGTGGGTGGGGTCAGTGAGGCCGAGTTACCCAGGTGGAAAGGGGTGGGGCAAGAGGACTTGACCCAGGAGACAGATTCCAGACACCCTGGGGAGAGGAGGGGAAAATGTAGGGGGGTCGGAGGTCACAGTGCTGGCATCACCATGAATTAGGAGGCCCAGGGCAGCCAGGGCAAGAGGGGAGGCTTTTGGAGCATGCCACGATTAGGGTGCCACACATGGAACCACAAAAAATCAGTAATTTTTTTTAAGGGTGGCGATAGAGTGACAGAGACTGGAAAGGTTGAGGGGGAACTGGAGCTCTTGAAGCCAAGTAGAAAGCTTCAAAAATGAAAAAAAAAGGCAGGGATGGCTGGCTCTTAATCCCAGCACTCAGGAGGCTGAGGCAGGAGGAACCACAGCAGTAAGTCTGAGGCCAGCCTGCGCTACATAGTGAGAGTGAGACCCTGTCTCAAAAAGGACCAAAAAAAAGAAAAAGCTGGGTGTGGTGGCACATACCTGTAATTCCAGCACTTGGGAGGCTGAGACAGGAGGATCCTCTCAAGTTTGAGACCAGCCTGTGCTACATAGCGAGTCCTTGTGTCAAAAATACATGCATACTGACGTACCTATGTATACATACATACATAAATACATAAATAAAGGCGTGCAGTGAACCGGAAGGGAGGCTGGCTCAGGCTGCGAACAGGTTACAGCTGTCAGGGAACACCACAGTCTGCATGAAACTGGTCTTTGGATTTGGTGTTTTTTTTTGGTACCAAGGATCGAACTCACGACCTTGTGGTCTCTGGATTTAGCTACATGAGGTTTCCCAGGGAGACAGCAAGAGTCAACTGTGGGTGCCGACTGTGACAGGCAGGAAGGAGGCGCAAATGTGACTGGGGTTTGGCCATAAAAAGGAAGAAAGAGCAAGGTGGGGCCCGAGGGGCCGTGGGGGGCGGGGCGCTCATCAGAGACCAGCCGCAGGAAATCTCCGGGCTGGGCGAGAGGGTGGGGGCCAGCCAGAGGCTTCAGGAAGGAGGCAGGGGTTTGGGCAGGGACAGGGGACAGGGGACAGGGAGCGGGGAAGGTCAAGGGCAGGGGTGGGGGCTGGGCTTCCTCCTGGAGGCAGAGGCAGGTGACTGGTGCCGAAAGAAGGGTCCCCAGCAACCCCACAGTGGCCACATCGCTGCTGCTACAGTGGGTGTGGCGGTGACCACAGCCACGCCCAGGGCCTAGAGCAGCTTCCGTGGTGGCAGCCAGTGACCCGCATCAGGGCTACGCTCAGCCCCGCTGGCCGGCCCCGTGTAGAAGGGCCAGGAGCAGGCGCTGCAGCCCGAAGCTCTGAAACGGGAATGGCGGTCAATCCGCAAACTCTGGGGGACCTGAGCGATCTTAGGTGGAGGCCCCCACACCTGGCCACCGTGAGTGCGGTGGGCGAGGCGTGGGCAACCCTCACTGGAGCTGGTGTCTTGACTTGGCCCTGGCCCCAAGGGAGCTCCTCATGCACTCGGGAACGGTGCGCAGCACTTCAGTTCCTAAACCTTTCAGACAGGGGTGCTCAGCCCATGCGTCTATGGTACTGCGTGGCCTGGGCCCAGGGCCTGTGGGAACTGAACTACATCCCCAGTCTTTTCTTGCTAAGGCATTAAGTTGCCCAGGCTGGGCTCGAACTCCTGAGCTTCCTGCCTCAGCCTTCTGAAGTGCTGGGATTATAAGTGTGTGCCATCACATAGCTCTATGTAACTCCTACTGGAGTAGGTTCTTCTATTTTATTATTGTTGTTCATTTTTTACCGTGACTCTTATTCTGTAGCTAAGGTATATATAAGAAGAACTAGTCTAGCCAGGCACAGTGGTACACACGTGTAATCCCAGCTTCTTGGGAAGCTGAGGCAGGGGGATCTCCATTTTAAGCCACCCTGAGCAATTTAGCAAATTTTTAGCAATGTATCAAAATTGAAAAAGGGCTGGGGACGTAGCTCAGTGGTGGTGGAGCAACTGTATAGAGTGTGCGAGGCCCTGGGTTCCAGTCCCCGTGTCACAGAGGGAAAACTGAGGTTTAAGGACATTGAAATGTGATCGGCGTAGACTTTTTGTGGTTGGTACTTTGGTAGTGAGGAAAAAACTGGCAAAATACAACACGTCGTGGGCACTTGGCACAATGTGTGGCACAAATGAAGAGTCTCACAAACAGCACAATTGATTAACTGTTATCAATTACCAGCAGTAAGAAGCTGGTGTGGGGCTTGAGGCGGGCGGAAACATTCCGAGCAAAACAAGGTGCCCGACGGGAGGTGCCCACCAGTGTCCCCTTGGTATCACTCCCACCTGGCAGGGGACCCATGGAAAGCTGAGATGTGGCCTGTGTTGGACAGCTGCCCTGCTCTAAAGGACCCCGGACAGGTGCCCCTGAGGTACCAGAAGTCAAAGCTCAGGCTTGCCAGGAAACATCCAACCAGGAAATACCTATCTTCAGTGTGCTGGGCACAGAATCCAGGGCTGCAGCTGTGCTAGGCAAGTGCCTGATCTCTGAGCTGTACCCCCCAACCCCGACCAAGGAATCTTTTTCTCCTAGTCCTAGGGACTGAACCCAGAACCTTCACACTAAGTTACATCCTCAGCTCATTTTTATTTTTTATTTTAAGACAACCTCAGTATTTTAAATTACTGAGTTGCCTGGGCCTAAACTTGAAATCCTCCTGCCTCAGCCTCTCGCTTCTGGAATTACACAGGAGCGCCACTATATGCACCACCTCCATCCCCACTTTAAAATATATTTTCTGCTATCTGTTGACCTCATCCAGAAAGTGTGCCATTTCTGCAGGAAGCATTCCCTGCAGGGTGGGGAACGAGGCATCGGCCCCTTGCTCCACCAGGCTGAACAGGAGATCCAGGTGGCACAGTGGAGGACCTACTCTGCACCAGGCATGAGACACTCATGGGAAGCAGGTGGAGGAAGTAGGTAACTTACACTTGTGTAGCTTCTAGACCTGGGGACTTCTGTACCGGGAAGGCCATCTGAGCGCTCTCTTAGTTGTACAAGTGGAGGGGAGGGAGCAGCTAGCACAGCTCTTTTGCAGGAAGCAGACTTAACATCTGGTCACCCTGGAAGACAGCGGTCCAGAAATGAAAGGCTTTGGGGGGTAAGAGATAGAGGTCATGGGGACCAAGGCCCAGAGGCGGGTAGGCCAGCAAAGGTTCTGAAATCAAATCACACCACATCAAGGGCTGCAGCCTGAGGTCCTACACCCACATGGTAGCGTAAGCAGTGCTGTGACTCCAGCTTCATCAAGGCGATGGCTGAGGGGACAATTGGCATGGGGGTGGCCAGGAAAGCAGGGACACAAGAGAGACCTCCAAAGCCACCTCCTTTGGATGGGGACCCCAGCCTTGGGTTCATGTTGGGGTACACCCAGAATCAGATCAGAATTGTTGCTGACTCTGAAAAGTCACTTTACTTCTCTAGACCTCCACAAATTTTCTTCCCCCAGCCTGTGGTTACTGTGGTCCTACTGTGTGCTGGGCACCATCCCCCACGCAGTGCACAGGCAGCGAGGCACAGTCCTGCCCTCATCCGACTTCCTGTTCCCTTTCCGGAAGATGCAAATACCTAAAGCAGCACCTGCAGATAGGAAGACAGTGCAAGGACACAGGTTGGGACAGCAAGACTGTCACAGGCAAAAACGCCTTTGGCCCTGGTGGTCAAGAAAGTCCTACCCTGGGTGGTGACACTGAGCCGACCCAGAAAGGAGACAGAGCCAGGCAAGTGGACAGAAGAAGGCACATGCTAAGGGCTGGCAGGAGGGATGAGCTTGGTGTGGCTGGAGAACAGGGGCAAGGGGACAGTGCCACAGGTGAGCCGCAGACTGAATAGAAGCCACATGGCTAGGGACCTACAGACTAAGTGGAGGAGCATACTTTATACCCTTTATACTGAGCCACGGCACAAGGGGAAACCGCCGAGGTTGCTAAGCCAGAAAGAATTTAAAACAATCTAGGGTCTGCTTGTTTAAGGAGTAATCTTAGGGCTGCGGATTTAGCTCAGAGGCATAAGTGTCTGCCTTGCAAGTGCATGGTCAAGAGTTTGATCCCCAATACCAAAAAAAAGAAGAAGAAGTAATCCTACTATATTGCCCAAGCAGCTCTCAGTCCCCTGGGGTCAATGAATTCTCCTGCCTCAGCCTCCCCAGTGGCTCAGATTAACAGGCATGCACACCAGCTTTAACAATCTGATCTTTATTTTGAGAGGGATTTTAGCTGGTGCATGACAAAGCCTTTCCTTGGCCACTGCCATGGTCCAGGTAAATCCATGGGCCCTGAACCTGGTGGCTGGAGAGATGTGGTCACAGGCAGGAAATCATGGGAGCCGCTGGGAAGGAAGGAGGGAGGGAGGGAGTGACCAAGGCTTGACCCACGGAGCCAGGTGTGCCTGGGATGCGCGGGGCAGAGCTGCGTCCGCAGTCTCCACCAGACACGCGCGTGGAGGCGCGGTGCCCCGGGCTCACCCGCATAGAGATGGCACTGAAGACCACGGAGCAGGATGAGATCATCCCGGCAGAGGATGCAGGTCGAAAGGAGAAGACGCCCGCGACCGCCGAAGGGGATACGAAGGCGAGACCCCCTCCACCCGCGCGGTGGCCGCCAGGGCCACTTGACGCAGCCGGCGAGCGCAGGAACCTGGGCTGAGCCCCCTGGCGGCGCCGAGTCAGCAGCGGCCCGGCCGGGGGCGGGGCCGGGCCGGGGGCGGGGCCAGGAGGGCGGGAGGGACTGGCTGCCGGGCGATGACGTCAGCGCATGACTGGGTTTTTATGAATGAAAGGAATCCTGTGCGTGAGTAATTCCGGGAAGCTCGCTTTACAACTGCGCGCTGCTCCGGCCCCCTGCGCCGCCCGCTCCACAACAAAACTTTGGCGTAGCGCAACCGGGAGCTCGGATCGGAGGGATCGGCGGTTCGGACCGGAGAGGAGACAGCCCAGAGCTCGGGCTGAGACAGCCGCGGGAACCGCACCGAGACGCGCTCGTGCGAGGGGCGCCAGGCCTAGCGGGCCAGGAAGGAGGTGAGGGGCGCTGGTCGGGGACTGGGACCGAGCGCCGGACCCCAGGAAACAGGGTCGTTTTGTCTGGTTTGGCGCCGTCGGCGTCCTGGCGCATCTATCATGGGGATGACGGGCGTCAGCGTCGGGGGACCGGGACCGGGACCGGGCCGAAGCCAGCCGGGCGGGGCGGAACCCAGAGCCGGAGGAAGCGAGCGCAGCTACAGTCTGGCGGCGGGGCGTGCACGTCAGTGACTCGGAGAGAACAGCCTGGGACCGGTGCCCGCGGCCGTGCGTGCTCGGTTTGTTTACGTCCGTAGGCGGCGGCCGTGCGCGTGTGTCCTGGCCCGCGTCCTGGGAGCTCTGCCCGGGTGTGTGCGCGCGCGCGGGTGTTTGTGCGTGTGTGCCTGGCGTGTGCGTGTGTCCCGCGCTCTCCTTGAAGTCTGTGGGTACCTTGCGGAGGGCGTGTCCTAGGGTGACCACAGCAGTAAATGCGAAATGAGGACCTGAGCCCACCCAGCCCGGGTCACCCGGAGTCTGGAAATTGTCTCCTGGAACGCACCCCCCCACCACCAGCCTGGACTGCCCGGTTTCTGCTGTCCCTGGAGTTTCCCAGGCCCTAACCATGTGACCCCAGTGTTTGTCCCCCGCCCAGAGCTGGCGCCCGCAGCAACAGGGTGGGGCCGAGGTACCAGTGTCCCCACCCGGCTGAGTAGGGGTGAGGCAAGCCAAAGCCACCCTTTACCCCTCTCCCCACCCCGTGGACCTGGTAACAAAACGAGGGCAGACCCTGGGGACTCTGTCCAACCTCTCATAGTCTCAGGAGAAACAGGAAGGGCCAGAAAACCCTAGGCCAAGGTGGGGGTTCCTCCCTGGTGGCTACTGTGGCTAGTTTGAATCTCCAGGCCATACCTGGTTGGTCACAGAGGATCAGGTGGAGCTAGTGGCTGCCTTCCTGGGAGTTTCAGCCAGAAGGAGGGACTGGTTAGACTGGACCCATTCCAGGGCTGTGGGACCCCAGAACCAGTTAAGCTGCCCTGGGCCTGGCAGGGTCAACAGGCAGCTGGGGTGGGTGGTCTTCCTGTGTGGAAGGTTCAGGTGACCTGCAAAAGCACCTGTGCAGTTCCGCAGTCTGAAGAATGGGCTGGGGAAGGATCCCTTGGTCCAAATCTGTCTTCTCCGTGGCCCTCTGGGAATTATGGGGGGGGGTGTGCATGGGAGTTGAGCTTCTTAAGGTGAGGAACTTTGACCTTTTGTGCCCTGTTGAACTCTTCTACCACACCAGGGACCCCCGCCCCATGTCCCCATCCCAAGCAGAACTAGGAAACCTCCTGCATGGCAGGGCAGCAGGTGAAACTGGGGACTGGCAGCTGCTACACACAGCTTGTTTCCAGGGAACTGTGGGAGACAAAGTAGAGGCAACACCCGCCACACACCACACTCACCAAGAGCTGGGGTGTCCAGGAGTTCATGGGGCTTGAGTAAGGGAGTTGTAGCCAGAAGCCAGGCAGGCCCATCCCCCAAGCTGGGCAGGAAATGCTGGCATGGGGCTAGTGTCAGGGGATGAGGGGAGTGGCTGCTTGGCTTGGTCACCTATGGAAAGTTAGTAGCAAGAAAAGGGCTTCACTTCCCCAGGGATTGGAAGAAAGAGCTACCAAACTGAGGCAGAGCACAGCCGGGTGGCATGAAGGGAGGAGAAAGGTACAGAACAGGGCTGTCACATAGCCCACTCAATCAGGGAAGGCTTCCTTGAGGAGGTGGCCAGTGAGCCGGGTCTGGTGGAGTGGTGATCTGTGAAGTCCTTGAGGGTAGAGGAGTGATTCCTCTGTGGGCCTTCAAGGTCCACCACGGAGTCTGGTCTACTGTAGTCGATGCTTGTATGTTTGTTGATTGAATAAATGAGCCATGGCTTCATGTCCTTGAAACCACAGGGAGAAAAAGGTTTGGGAGGCCCAGGGAAGCAGAAAGCCAGGACATGGGTCCCTTGAAGCTGTGTCTCAAAAGTGAGCATATCTTCAGGGCTCAAGTGACATCTGCCTTCCGGCATACAGTAACAGTCCGAGGTTAGCTGAGGTCCCAGGAGGGTGGAGAGGCCGAGGTGGAGGCCTTGAGGGCACAGCGCCTCTGTGGGCCACTGGGGCTCTGGGGCTTGGAGGTGGAGAAGGTGAGACCAGAGGGCAGTGAGGAGATGCTGTGGCCTGGTCTAGCTGGAAGAGGAAGCAGCCCTGGTAGAGGAATGACAGTCCCTGTGTTTGTGTTCTCAGTCCCGCCTCCAGGAAACCTTCCCTGATCCCCTTTCCCCCTCTGCTAGTGGTCCCCGTGCTCACTGAGGGCCTGAATCTAAACTCAGCCATCACCGCCCATCATTGCTGGGCGGTGCCTTAAGCTCAGGGGAGGCTCGGCATGTTGGGAAACTGAGACTCAGAGAGGGACCATGCCTTACCTGAAGTCACACGGCGAGTGTGAGTGGGGGGCAGAACCGGGGTGGACCGCAGTCCATTGCTGCCGCTGCTTCCCGCCTCCCGTCTTCCCGCAGGGAGGAGGCCCCGAGGCACCAGCTGCCAGGACTCAGGAAAACACATTTTTTCCCTCTGTCCTCACAGAGCAAGCAGCCCGGCTCAACAGGCAGAGAGAGGCGCTTGCCAGCGCGGGGCCAGCAAAGGGGAGGCCACGGGGCTGGGATCCACTCTGGGCAGCCACCAGTCCCCCAAGACCAATTGCGGTCAGTCCCTATGCCTCTTGTGTCAGGACCTGCAGCCCTGGGACTCAGCTCTGGTGGCTTCCTGGGAAAGGACAGGGCAGGAGGGGTGGGGTCCTGGGGTCAGCCAGGCTGGTGGCGATCGGGGACCTGGGCACCTTGCCTTACACCCTGGTGGGCCCGGAGACTGAAAGCCTGGGGTGACGGGAAACCCCCCCCCCCCTTGTGACTTGTTCTCTGTGTGTGACTGCTGAGTGAGGACATTCCTGGGCGCATGTGGGTGCCTCAGCTGACACCATGGGAGGCTGAGGGGCTGAGGTCAGGCTAGGGCATGGAGGAGGAAGAGCAGGTTCAAAGCCTGCTTTTGGTCAGGGCTTGGTGGTACACACCTGTGATCCCAGCACCTGGGAGGCTGAGGCAGGAGGATTACCGCAAGTTTGAGGCATTAACAAATCAAAACAACACACACACACAGAGCCTTCCTCAGCCTTCAAGGCGTTAGGCCCAGCGCAGGCTTCCAACCTCATCTGAAGAGGGGGTGGTGGCCGGTTCATCTCAGGGCCACCCTGGAAGGCTGCCTCCCCAAGGATTCTGCTGCTGCATCCAACTCAATGGGAAACAGCTCTGTATTGAGAAAGCTCAGGGCCGGGCCATTCACTGGGAATAAGTGCTGTGACATTTGTGCTGAGCAGAGAGAGGGGTGACACAGGATAAGCCGCCATGTGCGACTCCTGATCTTATCTAAGCCGCTTGGGTTTTGTGTGCTGATACGGTGATGATCATCCCACTTTGCAAGGGGGGAGCCTGGGGGGACCCTGGGGGGACCCTGGGGGGACATGTGGTCCTCTGCACTCTCAGTCCCAGCAGCGCCCTTGTTCTTGGTGCTGTGTGAGCCTGGATGATTCCATCAAGGTATTCACGGAGCTACCGGGAGGGCCAGGCATGTGACTCTGAGGGATGGGGCATCAGATGGCCCTGGGACCTTCTTGGGCAGTGCCCAGGTGGTGAATCAGGGCGGGCCCCGTGCTGGCTGGTGGGATCAGAGCAGCAGTTTGAGAATCTCCTGGATGCTCACTGGCCTCTGCAGTCTGTCCACTCGCTTCCACCGAAACCCTGAGGGGCAGGGATGTTTCAACCCTGTGGACAGAAAGCGGAGACCCAGAGAGGTGGAAGCCTGGGGAACACAGGCATGGGCCGGGACTCACATCAAGCTGGCTTTCCTGTCCTCCTTCTGTGTCCTCTCTGGACGGGTGGAGGGGGTCCCTTCTCCTTGTTCCTGTGCTCCTGGCATCTGGGACATCTCCACATTCTAGAAGCCAGGAGCCAGCTGGAGCGGTGGGAGAGGGGAAGACAGGGCCAGGAGGCCCGGGCTTGGATCTGGGTTCCAAAACTAGGCCACTGGGAAATGCCACCCCACACCAGCACACAGCAGCATCCAGTGCTCCCTGCCCAGAGGGGCACACAGCTCACCCCAGGGAGGAGGACAGGGAGGGCTTCCTGGAGGAGACGTACCCAGGGCAGGATGAGTAGGAGGCAGCTGCTTATCCTGGGGAAGAGGGAAAGGAGAAAAGCATTATGTCATGGGACTTGGGACCCAGCCCAGAGGCAGGAAAGTGCAGCCGGGAGGAAGTGAAAGAAATTCCTCTCTGCTGGAATGCAGAAGGAGGCGGGGGTGGTAGGGTTGGGAGCTGGGGTGCCTTGTTCTCTGGATGGGGTGGGGGTAGGGGGTGCTGGGGGCGCTGGAGTTGGGAGCTGGAGCCAGGGAACGGAGCGTGTAAGGTTTTGATCTGGGAGGCAGCAGGGCAGGTTCGAAGATTCTTGGGGTGGAAAAGTCCTGTCGTCGCTGGGGGAAGGGAAGCTGGGGCCAGCAGGGTGGTGTGCTGGGACCTCCGCAGGTGTGGGCAGGTGGCTCTTCTGGTGGCAGCAAGGGGTTGGTGAGGGTGGCATGTGAATGCCTCCTGGTAGTCTCTGGCATATCCAGCAAGGGTCTCTGCAATTTGTCCAGGCAGGATGGGGACAGGGTGTGGAAGCCCCCAAGGAGAGCCGGGTGGGTGGGGTAGGCAGGCCTAAGTAGGGAAACTGAGACCAGGACCCACACTGAGCCCAGGAGTTCAGCAACTTGGGGATCCATGCCGTGAAGCAGGCCTTACCTGTCGCCTGCACCTGGGATCCTCACAGGAAGCTGAGAGCTGCCTGAGTCCTGGCCTGTGGCACAGGTCTCAGCCTCGCCCAGCTGTAACACTAGAAGCCTGGCGCCAGCAGGGCATGGTGGCACACACCTGTAATCCCAGCACTGGGGAGGCTGAGGCAGGAGGATCATTGTGAGTTCTAGGACAGCCTGGGTTACATAGTGAATTCAAGACCAGCCTGAATTACACAGTAAGACCCTTCTCAACACCGCCCCCCGCGCCCCCCCCAAAAAGGAAGCGTGAAGCTGTTAAGACCCTTCTCCCAGCCCCAGGGCCACAGCAGCTGCCTCTGCTAGGGAATCTCTTCAAGTGTCAACTTCCCTTTCCTGTCCCACTCCTTCCTTTCCCCTGAGCTCCAGATCCCTGACTGTGTGGGCCAGTAGAGGCTGGGGGTTCCCGAGAAAGCCGGACTGTCCCGCCTCAGCCAGAGTCATGCTGACAGTTCAACAAACACTTGGGCATCCACCGTGGCTAGACAGGGTTTAGGCCCTGGTGGGCAGGACAAGATAGACACTGAGGAGTCTGTAATGCGTGTGAGAGGCGATTCTATGTAGTGGAAAATGAAGTGGGGAGGGCTTGTATGCGTGTACATGTGTGTGCGCTTGTGTTTTGTGTATCCAGGCTGGGAATGCTGAACTAGACAAACATGTTTGTTTTGAGACAGGGAATCGCTATGCAGTTAGGCTGGCTTGCTGGTAGAGCTTGCTGGGTAGCCCAGGCTGGCCTCAAACTCATGACAATCTTCCTGCCTCAGTGTCCCCAGGCTAGGTTTAGGGTTACAGGTGTGCACTGCCATGCTCAGTTGAACATGGGATTTAAAGTGACCTGAAGAATGAGGAAGCAGACTTGGGGGCTGTCTAGGGAACCAGACTGCCAGGTAGGGGGGGCAGCCAGTGCCGAGGCCCTGGGGACACTCACTGAGTATAGGAGACAGCAGGAGGCTGCAGGGCTGAACAGGAGCTGAGATCAGGGACCAAGTGCAGGGGCCACATCACCAGCACCCAGTGGCCTCTGTGGTGACCCTAGCTTTGCTGCCAGAGATGGGAGCCAAGGAAGGGTCCTGAGACAGGGCTGACAGGATCTTCAAATGCTGTAGTCCAAGGGGAAAGTGAGGCATGGAGAGGGTCACTGACCTGCTGGGATCCCACAGTAGCGAGTGGGGTGCCTCCAAAAGGGCCAGTGCGTCTGGCAGCAGGTCCGTGCACTTTCCATTTCCCCTGTTGTCCCCCAGAGTCACCTGGGTTTTCCCTGAGGTCGGCCCCTCGGGCAGTTTCAGGGCCTGGCTTTTTATTTTTTTTTGAGGTGGTCTTGCTATGTAGCCCATAATTTTCAGTCCTCCTGCCTCAACCTGCTGAGTTGTTGGCATTACAGTTGTGCACCCAGCTGGATCCACATTCTGGTTTGTTTTTGTTGTCCTGAGGATAGAACTCAAGGCCTTTGTATTGAGCTATATCCCCGGCCGCCCTTTTTAGTTTTTTTTTTTCAGGTACCAGGGATCAAACTCATGACCTCACGCTTGCCAGGCAGGCGCTTATGCCACTGAACTAAATCCCTGGCTCCCTTTTTTAGTTTCTGTTTTTAAAAGGGGGCTTGCCAAGTTCCCTAGGCTGGGCTCAAACTTGTGATCCTCCTGCCTCAGCCTCCGATCCACTGGGTCTACAGGTGTGTGCCACCCTGCCTGGCTGAACACGGTTTTTGCCCCCTGATCTCTAGCAGTCTGGGCACTGCTAATGATAATGCACAGGGGAACTGGCAGTTGATGAAACTGAGGCTCACACTGAAGGAGTGATCAGATCAGATCAGATTACATGGGGGCAGAAAGATCATCACTTCCAATGGTCTGGGAGACAGTCCCCTTCTCCACCTTGGCAATGACTGCTGACCTTCAGGACATCCCCTGCATCAGTTCTCATCCCCAGTTCAGCTAGGTGTGGTGGTGCACACTTGTAATCCTTGCCAGCATTCAGGAGGCTGAGGCGGGAGGATCACTTTGAGCTGGAAGCCAGTCTGGGCTACACAATAAGACACTGCCTCAAACAAACAAACAAACCAAATCAAATAGGTATGTTTTGGCCCCATGTGGAGGAAGAATGGCTGGTGGCAGCAGCTTCTTTAGCGTGCATCTTTATTGAACATCTGCTGTGTGCCAGGCACGGACTTTGGCACTGAGCAGTGGTCTGACAGGCACTGCCCTTGTGGGCTTACATTTTGGTGGAGAAGCGTGGGAAGGAGATAGATCATAAACTAAGATGGGAACCAGACAAGCCAGACACAGTGGCCTGTGCCAGTAATCCTAGCTTCTTAGGGGGGGGCTCCCAGGAGAGAGAGGATCATGGGTCAAGGCCAGCCTGGGCAAGGTATTGAGACATTATCAAAAAGCAGAAGAGGTGACTTTTATGAGGGCTCGTCAATGAGATTAATGATGTCACATGGAGGTTTTAGCCAAGATAGTCAGGGAAGACCTCTCTGCGAGGTGGTATTGGCTTAGGTGATAAGGAATCACTGTGGGGAGACAAAAGAGAACAGCAAGTGCAAAGGCCCTGAGGCTGGGATGATCAATTGAAGGAGACCACTGTGGCCGATTGAGTGGGATCAAAGGTGGTAGGGCCGGGGCCCTTCAATGCTAAGGCAGTGAATTTGGATTTTATTCCAAGTGTGGGGAGGAAGTGACCTTGACTCTGGTTCTCCCCTAGGTCTCCAGCCCAGAGGGCACCTGTGGCAGACATGTCTGTGGACCCTTTGTCGAGCAAAGCCCTGAAGGTGAGTCAGCCCATGTCCTGCCTCCGCATCCCAGCTTCCCCTTTCCTTCCCAGAATCTCCAGGGATGGCTCCGCAGGCGGCAGGAGTTCTCGGTGGCACCGGGACAGGTCACTTCCTGCTTTGGGTCCGCTTCCCCGTTCTAAGGGGCTTTCCAGGCTGGGTGTCTCGGCTGAGCCAGGACTTGACGCTTGGTTAGGTTTCAGCCGAGCTCTGGCCTGGCCTCCTCCTTGTTCCAATCCGGTTTGGCCGGGTTTCTCTTTTCGGGATTCCGACTCTCCTTCAAGGTCTTGGATCAGGTCCAGCCGCCGCCTCGGTGGCCAGAGTGGCGGCGGGGGGCTGCGGGAGTGGGCCCGGGCCCCGGGCCTCAGTCTGGCCGCCGCCCGCAGGTCAAGCGCGAGCTGAGCGAGAACACGCCGCACCTGTCGGACGAGGCGCTGATGGGGCTGTCGGTGCGCGAGCTGAACCGGAACCTGCGCGGGCTCTCGGCCGAGGAGGTGACCCGGCTCAAGCAGCGCCGCCGCACCCTTAAGAACCGCGGCTACGCCGCCAGCTGCCGCGTGAAGCGCGTGTGCCAGAAGGAGGAGCTGCAGAAGCAGAAGTCGGAGCTGGAGCGCGAGGTGGACAAGCTGGCCCGCGAGAACGCGGCCATGCGCCTGGAGCTCGACGCGCTGCGCGGCAAGTGCGAGGCGCTGCAGGGTTTCGCGCGCTCGGTGGCCGCGGCCCGCGGGTCCGCCGCACTCGTGGCGCCAGCCAGCGTGATCACCATTGTCAAGTCCGCGCCAAGCGCTGGCCCAGGCCCCGCCCCCGGCCCAGGCCCCGCCCCCGGGCCGGCCGGCTGCTCTTAGTGTCCGCAGCGCCCCGCCCACCTCCCCACCGTAGCCACGCCTCTTCGGCCCCTCCCTTCTCTAAGTGCCTGAGCGCCTCTGTTCCCGGGTCTCACTTCCCTGCCTTCCCCTGTGGCGAACACACATTCCCTACTTGGGTCTGCAGCCCCTCAAACGGGGACCTAATAGCCCCGGGGAGGGACACCTTTGCTGGGTTGGCAAGCATCTAGGGCCAGGGGTTCCTGTGGCCGAAAGCCTTCTTAGATCGGGAGGGACTGTGGGAGGGGGGGAGACAGGGACACGAGGCCACACCTCCTCGGGAGTGGGAAACTTCGGACACGGCCAGCAAAGCTTCCCACCCCGCTGTCCGCGACTGAGTGGAGGGTAGGCACTGGGGGCGACTTGGGCCGTCCTGCTGGGAGGATGCACTGAAGAGAGTCCCATCTCACTTGGGGCCTGGTGGTGCCCCTCTTTCCAAAGCGCTGAGAGTCGCAGATAGCAAGACCCAGCTAAGATGGGGAACCTCCCCCCACCCCCAGCGGATGGGACAGTGCTCAAGGCCACAGATCCCTTAGGGACCCAGCTGAAACCAAAAACTGGGCTTTCTCACTGCTACCGTAGGGTTCCAGCCGAGGTTTCTCAGGGGGCAACAAGGGACAGGGACTGATGAAGGTGTGAGAGGCAGATGAGAAATGTAGAGAAACATAAAGGGAGAGAGAAGGTGACAGATGGCAGAGTGGAAAGGGGCTGGCCAGCCAGAGAGGAAGGCGACCGTGACCACTATGGCGGTGAGAAGTGAGCAGACAGATCCTGCAGTCCCAAAGCATGGAGTGGGGCCCTGGGAAAGGTCCCACCGTGACCCCTGAGGGTTCCCTGAAAGTTGGGGGTGGCACTGCCCCTGCTGTGGGGAAGCCCGGCCCCACCCACCCAGCACTGTATACAGTTCCCTGCTCCCTTCCCACCGTTTATTTATTGCACAAATCTAAGTTATTCTCCCCAGCCAGAGACCTGCTCCCTGGGAAGAGTGGCACGAGGCCCTGAGCTGGGCTTTATATTTTGTATCTGCAAATAAATCACATTTTATCTTATATTTAGGGAACGCCAGGTGGCAACATTTTTTTTTTTTTAAGAAATTGCCTGGCCCCCAGAATTTATTTATTTTCTGACTTACAGTGAGCGAGTTAGCCGCCTTCTGTATTTTGTAGACTTTCTCAATAAAGTCAAATTCTGTTTTCCGCAGAGAAGTGTGTGTCCTGGGCCATGTTGTGTGGTATGAGTGGCTGGAGGGACCTTGGGGAGGACACCCCACCCATCACTGGTTCTTGCACAGGGTGCATATGGGCAAAGGGTGGGTGGATGGGGCAGGGCACTGAAACTTGACCTCCGTGGGGTAGGGTTCAATTCCCTGGGTCCCCTGCAAGGAGCACTCAGTCCACCCAAAGAGGGGAAAAAACCCCTGAATTTTGGAGAAAACTTCCCAGCACTCACACCAGAGTCTGACTCTCTACAGCCCAGCTGGAAATGTGGTCCGCGAGGCAGGGGGAGAAGTCTGCTCCATCCTAGTCTGTAGGCTTGGAGCTTTTGTCCTAGGCCCCAAATTTATATCTACCCACTCTGCCAGGCCCCTTGGGGCACCCTAAGGAATTGGGTAGCTTCAGGTATTGTAATCCTCTTTCTAGTTTTCCTCACAATCCAAAAAGTTGTATTTGGAATCCCATTGGAATCCCAGCAAGTTAACTTTAATCTACCACCTCCAAAGCAACCCACGGCGAGAGTAAAGACACCAAGACATATTCCAGGTTAAGGGCAGCCAAGGGGTCCTAAATCCAGCCCCTGTGAGGAAGTGTGGACAAACGCCCTGATCCTAGGCCTCTCCCAGAATTTATCATCTTGTGAAGAATGGGGTGGCTCAGGGAGGAGTGACAGTGAGGAGGGCGGGGAATTACCTGAGTAACTCCAGCTGGCTGGCCAGGTGAGAGAAAGGCATCTCTGTAAATTGCAGAGATAAAGATATGCAGAAGGATCGATTTACAGTCTAATTAAGGTAGCAACTGAATTGTTTTGGGAGGCTGTTGCTTGGGTTTCTGATAAGAAACTCTTGTGCCCTGGGGAGGGTCATAGCCTCTTGACCTTGAGGCTCCTACCCAGTGGACTGTTCCCGGAGCTATTGGGTCTAACATCCCACTGTGCTCTTGTCCTTTACTCGGAGAACACTATGGGAGGAGACCGGGACTGTCTGTTGGCTTTAGAGATTATATATCAGTACCTCACCTAGCCTTATTTGCAATGCTTAGAGCTAATTGAAGAGAAAAGGAAATACCATAGGCAGCTCTCTACATATCAGTATAAGGAAATAAGTCTCCAAATAATCAGAGGAGCAGTAACTGTTTTGCATTCTAGAGGAGTCACTGGAGCTGTCTCCCGCACAAGGAATCAGCATTTGTATACAGTTGTGTGTCTTCCTAGTGGTGTGGTGATACTCTTGGTGTTTTATTTGGCTTTTTTGTTGTTTTTGTTTTGGTACCCCTCACAATCTTGCGATCTTGCACTTACCAGGCAAGCACTTAAGCCACTGAGCTAAATCCCCAGCCTCTTTATTTGCTTCTTGAAGCCTGTTTACCCAGCAGTGAAACGAAGATGCTGCGAGGTCACAGGTATGAAAAGCACTAGGGCCTGAAGGGCAGGCGGCTGCAACTGCAGAAGCAGTGTGCCTATCACACAGGGCTGGGAGAGGACTGTGTGGGGCTGGGGGGGAGAGACAGTGCAGGGTTTGGGGGGGGAAGGGCCAAACCACATGGCTGGGCCAGGTGTGCCCACCTTCCTTTGGGGTCAGGACCTCCATCCTGAAACGCTAAGCTCAGGCCTGCTGCAGGAGCAGCACGGCAGTAGGAAAGGGAGGGTCAAGCCAGCTGTGTATCTCCCCCTCTGCTGGCTGGGAATCCCCCTCGCCCACACTACATTCCTGAGCACCCTGAGAACGGGGCCAGGCCCCTGAAAGGCGCGCAGGGTGGGGGCAAGGTGCCCAGGCCTCCCAACTCCTGGGGTGCTAGGTGGAGGAGGGCTCAGGAGGGCAGAACAAGCCTGGATTCCAGGACCCCTGGGAACCCCTTCAACCCTTGGGAGAAGCCTGTGCAGAGAGCCTTGGTGGTTTAGGCCCCAGCCCTCTCAGGGGGGGAGGACCTGGCTGGGGGACCCAGATGTGCGAATCCTACCACCTACCTATGGACACCCCTGTCCACCCCACTACACCCACCTCCCCAGACCCAAGGGGCAGGAACAAACCTCACTGCAGGCAGAAGAGTTCAATACAATCTATATTATCTCATATATATATAATTCTTCCTCACTTTATTTGCTTACTTCTGTTACACATTTAAAATGTCACAGAGACCAAAATAGAGTGGCTTTCTGGTGGAACTCAGGGCAGTCATACGATGAGATACAAAACTAAGGGACTCTGTCTTCTCATACATCATACAATTAATTTTTCAAGTATTTTTTAATGTACAAAGAACTAATCTATCTGGAAAATTAAACAAAAACAAAAAACAAAGAACCCAACAATGTTAGGTTATGCATCCTATAAAGTAGGGGATGGAACAGCCGGGCCTGGGTTTTATCCCTGAGGCCCCTTGGCCCACTCATTCCCTGCCACTGAGCTCCCCAGCCCTGCCCACCATGCTCGTGGGCACAAGCCAGGAGGGCAAGACCAAGAGGGGCAGGAATCGGCAACACACTTTGGCCTGGAAGGAAGATGCGTCAGAGAAACAGATCTGTAAAAGCCAGTGCGGGAGGGAGGCAGAGCTGCTCCCGGAACAGCCTGCACCTGCCAGCTGCCTTACAGGGTGGCCTGGGACCAGCTGGCCAGGCCCACCCACATGTGGCAGAGAGCTGGCCACCAGCACCCCACACAGGGGCCCAAGAGGAGGACCAGGCCAGGAAGGCTGCTGCAGGCAGGAGGCCCACCAGAGTGCCTCGCAGATCCTAGGGAGGGAGGCTGTTCACTGAGAGTGACCACAAGAGCAAGCTTCCAGTGTGCACCACAAGGCAAGGACCCTTCTTCCTCCACCAACTTCCTCAACACAAACCCAGGCACGTCCCGGATTTCCTTCCAATGCAGGGCTGCGGCCTGTGTGAACACACTATCTCCCTCACTCCTCAGCCGTGGCTGGCAGAAGCCCGGCCTATCTGGGCCTCCAGCTCTGGGAACGGGCAGAAGGCAGGCAAGGAGGACCCAGCAGCCCTGGCCACCAGTGCCTGGCCAAGGCTGAAGGATCCTGAAAGCCAGCAGCTTACCAAGGAGCCCCCTGGGGGCATCTGACAGATAGGGGATTGGGGGACTTTCGTGTGTGACTAAGGCACAGAAGAGATCGGCAGGGGGCCAGACAAGGCCGAACAGCAGGCCCTGTGTGGACAGGGGGCCCGGAGAGGAGCCTGGGGCCACTCTTCCCTCCTTGGGGCCCTGCTGCATGGTCATCCCTCCTGTCCTTCCCAAATGCGGTCTGAAATGTGGATGTTCAGACCTAACCCCTGAAGGGGACAGAGACCCTGGGAGTCTCTGATTCCTGGGGCAGCCAGCAAGCAAGAGCTCTGCCTCCAACTCCATCAAGAGTGGAACCCGAGTAGGGCAGCACAGCTACCCTCAGCAGGCCGGGAAGAAGGGATAGGAGGTGGGCAGAGGGCGGCCACAGTGGATGAGGACAGCCAGGGGCTGAGAGCCACCTGCTTCACCAGAGGAGCCAGAGGCACAGGAGCCCCTTCCCAGGGACTCTGATCCTTGCAGCGTGGAGGGAGGTGTGCAGGGCATCCACAATCCTTCCTCCCGCGGGCCAGGGGTGAGTGGACCTAGGCTCTAGCACGGGGTGAGGGAGTGGGCAGGGGGAGCCCAGGTCAGGGTATTGCACAGTACAGGTGGGTGGGGCTTGATGGGAAAGGGCCTGGAAGCTACGGAGGCTGGTCCCCACACTGCGCCTGTGCATGGCTGGTCCCAGCAGGGCTGGTCCCCGGGTGCTGTGCCTTTACCACAAGCTGGGCAGCGCAGCAGGGGCTTGAGAGTGGCTCCCACAGTCCTCTGTCCTGGCCGGGCAGTGCAGGGCTGGCCACGTATAAATATTCCTGAAGACTCGTGGGATAGCCCGGGCTATTCCCGGCACACAGGGTTGGGTTGTTCCTCTGGAAGTGATATGTGTCTCTGGTCCAATAAATAAAGGGCACTGGCAAAATGGTGCCAGCTGCCTCCTCGCCTGGTTAGGAGGCCAGAGGAGGGCACAGGGCCCTGGGCCAAGGCACCCACACCTAGAACTCGTCGTCAGAGCTGAGCAGGAGAGTCTTCTCAGTGTCACGGGTGCCACTGAGGCTGTGGGAGCGGGACAGGCCGTGGGCACCACCCCTCCAGGTGGGTCCGGGCTCCAGGGTGGACTGCTGCGTGTACTGCTGGTAGGCGGGCGAGAAGTTGTGGATGGCATCCTGCACGATGTCATGCGGGTTCATGGTCTCCTTGAGGCTGCTGGAGATGCTCTTCATGGGGGCACAGCGGCCTGTGGGCAGGAGATGCGTGGGGTGAGGGAGGGCCACATGGCCGGGGACAGACCCACACCCCACAGGGTCAGTCAGCCCCGTTCTCCTGGGACAGACAGGTGCAGAGACAGGATGGAGGTGTCTCTGCCAGCCAGGAGCAGGAGTGGAGAGCAGCCAGGGAGCCAGGGAGCCAGGGAGCCCAGCACTGGCAGCTGGGCAGGCAGGCAGCAGGGGACCTGGGTGGAGAACAGCAAGCTGCCGGCCAAGTGCCCCAAACGAGTGCTCCCAGCTCCAGGGCCAGACCCGTGCCCCCACACAAGGAGTGTCTGCTACTGTGGGTGGGGACCGGTACACAGTGGTCCGCTGGCTCCCCGTGAGAGGGCAGTAGCTCCCTGCCCCATAGCTTCCACTTCATAGTCTAATGACAGGTCCCCAGGCCATCAAGCCCAGCCCTAGACCCAAGACTTCTGACCCAGACCTTCTTCTCTCTGTGTTCTCTTCTAAATGCCCCAGTTAACTCCTTAACTTCCCTGGGTCCCAGCGCAGAGCGGGGCGTAACCCAGAATAGCCAGAGGCCAGGCCAGGAGCCAGCAGAGGGGGGCCCTCAGCAGCTGGTGCTCTGGGCTGCCCTGGCCCAGTGCCTGTGAGGATGGGTTGGGGACACAGAGGGGATACAGAGAGGCATGCCTGTGACATGTGACCAGAACAGACGTGCAGGACAGACGTGCAGACAGAGAGCAGGACCTACCGTAAGGGCCATACGTTGGCACTGCCCGCGGCCAAACCCGGGGCAAGTACAGGGCAAGGGGGCGGGGAGAGAAGCCGGAGAGATAAAGAAGACAAGAGACAGCTGAGTGAACGGGCGGGCGAGCCCACCCCTGGCCCAGGGGACACCATGCCCACCCCCCAATCCCCAGGGCTCCTCGGGCTGAAGACTCAAGACACCTGCCTTGGGATGCCTCCTCCCAGGTGCTCAACAGGGGCCACCCTGACCAGCAGTAGGCGTCCACTCTCGTGTCCTGGCCAGGATGCCCACCCTGAGGGATCCCAGGTTGGCTGGGATGCACCTGCACAGCCACATGCTTCACAGACCCTGAGACGCCTCCCAGATGAGGACATGGAAGGCGGGCGGGCAGGCGGGCGTGCGACACAGGCCAGCTGGTGCTGCACCCCAGCCTAATGGAAACCTCAGGGAGCACTGGGGCCCAGCTTGGGACCAGCAGGGAGACAGGCTGGGGCAGGGGAAACAGCAGCTCGTCTGCCCACACCACACTGCCAGCTGGGTGCTTCCCGCTTGGGTGGGCGGGTCTGGGAGCGCGAGTGGGAAGAGGGCCTAGGCTAGCAGCAGGCAGCCTCGGCAGAGCCCCTAAGGCGTGGGCAGATTCTCCCCCGTCCCTTGAGGTGGCCCCAGGTGACTTTTTCATGGGCCCAGGCTCTGCCAGACCGGGTCCAAGGGACGTGGCCTTCAGTACCAGGTGTGTGTGTGTCAGATCCTTCCCCTGGGGCCCGGTGGGAGGCAGGTGGGGCAGCAGCCACCAGCACCAACAGGTAGGGGATGGGCACAGAGCAGGTGTTCGGTTGGAGTCCGATGCAGTGAGCACGGGCAGGTGTGCTCGGAGACAAAGTCCAACCAGAGCAGGAACGGGGGGAGGAGGCTAAGGAGCCCTGCACTCTCCATGCTATGCACACGGGCCTAAAGCGGGGCCCATGGAAGTGGGTTTCTTGTCTCGGGACGAGAGCTGACCCCTGGGTGGACACACTGGATAGGCTTCCCCACCTGGCCCCCGCTCTTCCTGCTGGATCAAGTCTTCTCTGCCCACCTGGCATACTGCTTCTCCAGGAACCTGGTCTCCCTGGAGCTCTTGAGCAGTGCTGCCACCAGGCCCAGTGCAGCAGGGTCTCTGATAGTGGCCCCTCAGCACTCTTAGACGTACCCCAGGGTGCCTCCTGTACAGCCAGGCCTGCTAACCCCATTCCAAACGGGATGACTGGCAGGTGTAAAAAACTGTCAAAAGCTATTACCAAGCTGGGTGTGGTGGCTCACGCCTGTAATCCCAGCACTCGGGAGGCTGAGGCAGGAGGATCATTGTGAGTTCGAGACCAGCCTGGGCTACAAAGTGAGCTCAAGGCCAGCCTGAACCACATAGCGAGACCCTGCCTCAAAAAGACAAAAAAAAAAAAAAAAGCTATTACCACCTACTGTATCTCACAAGGCGTCCGTTTTGTTTTTGAAGGAACTTCAGAGGACAGAATTATAGGACAAAATGGTAACCGCACAGTGTTGGGAGTCAGAAGCCCTTAGGAACTCGTCTCTCTATTAGCATCTCTGTCCCAGCCTCCTCTGTCATCTTCAGCTCTCCGCACTTGGGTAGACTGGGGGACCCAGGTGGCTTCTGACTCCCTCACACTGGTGGTGGGTCTGTGGCACCTTTCCCAGGGAACCACCCTAAACTTCCCTGTCCCCATACCCCGTCCACACCTTGGGCGTCCAGCCTCTTGTCCGCGTAGACTCTGTAGGTGAAGGCATGCCGCAGGGCCAGCGCTGCAAAGAACATCTCCACGCAGATGATAAAGTCCTGGTAACCGGCAGCCACAGTGCCCTCACCCACTGAGACGCGGGCAGAGTGGATCTTGGGGATGGCCCCACACTTTTCCAGGATGGCCAGCAGCATGCCTGCATGGGAAGCCACTGTCTAGCTCAGACTGGACCCCTTCCCAGACCCCCTCTTCCCCACAGCCCCACCAGATGCCTGTGCACCCCAGGAGGCTGAAAGGGGGCACAGTTGCTCCTCTAAAGCAAGGCCTCCAGAAACTCCACTGTCCCAGCTCCCTATCAGCCACCAACACCAGGACATCACCAATTATGAAGGACCCCTGGGTCACCCCCACCCAGGAAATGGGACCCCCAAAGTTTCTTCAAAGAAACTATGGGAGGTGCCAAACCTCACTCCCAAAAAGTGCAGTGGGATGAGGCCCGAGACCCAGGCTGGCAGGGACCTGGGCTCCGAAGCCCTAGAGACATGAACAAAGGGAGGGGATGGGCCTCAGAGGATGGGTATGCAGGCATCGGCAGGCTGGGGGAGCTGACCTTGCCAGAAGGAGAGGAAGATGACCGACTTGACCATGAAGAACTTGAGGACCGGGCTGTAGGGGCTGAGCAGCTCCCGGGTAGCGAAGTAAAAGAGGAAGAGGGCGTAGAGGGCCAGGCTGACAGAGATGTTGTAGATGATGGTCACGTAGAGGTAGCCGCTGGTGACACTGCAGAACAGACATACACTGGCTGGGACCGAGCCTGCTGGGGCACAGGCCCGGCCTCTTCCACCCTGACCGCAGCAGGTCCCCAGCTCTGTGCTGACTGCTGCACGATGGGGTGCACAACAGAGATACTGGCCACCCTCTACTTCTGCTGCCCTCACACCATGTCCCACTCAGGGACTGTGTGAGAGGGCACAGCCTGATGGCCAAATGACAAGTGACACCATGCTTGCTCTGCTACCCTTTCATGTGGCCAAGTTATCTCCCTCAGTGTCACCCTGCTTGCCTGCCTGGTGGCCGGGCAGGGCTCATGGTGGGGACAACGTGCTCGCAAGCCCAGGCCGAGTGTGCAGCTGCTCTCAGTAACCCCAGATGAAAAGACAATTTACAGTGTGGACTCTGCATGCGGGGTCGAGGCAGCCTCTGGCTCCCCGCCTTGGGAGTGGCCTGCCTCTTTGTGGCTCACCCCAACAGCACTGTGTCTGGACATGAGCATAAACCAAGCCAGGGCTGGCTCCTGGGGTGGCACCGGGGCCAAATACAAGGGTGACTGCTGCCAGGTTCAGGCTGGAGGTGCAGGGAGTCACCATGACGGCCAGCAAGCATGCGGCCGTGGGGTGGTCTGGCTGCCTCCAGCCCTGAGCCAGCACGCTGCTGCGGAGCCCAGGTCCCCCCGAGTGCCCAAGGGAGGACTGCTGCTTACTCGAAGTCCCCGTCCCGGTACTTGCCAAAGGCCTGGAGGACCACGGTGCTGACGGCCATGAGAGGTTTCACCACGCAGAACTGCAAGGTGGCCTGTGAGGGAGTGAGGGGAAGGTAGGGCGAGAGCATGTGAGAGGCCTCCTCTAGGGTTGGGCCCAGGAAGCCTCTGGGGACAGGGGGGTGGGCTCCGTGACCCACCCCTGAGGGGCCTGCTGTTAGCAGGGGAGGCGGAAATATGGGAGACAGTGACCATGCAGTGCAGCCATATGAGGATGTAGGGGAAGGAAGGACCAGCAAGGCAGGGCACAGGAAGGCCTGGCGTGGGAGGGACCATCCGGGAGGCGCAGAGAGGAGGGTCCACTCTCCACTTCAGGCAGAGAATGTACTCAGGCGGGGGCCGAGACAGAGCGGCTGGGTGCAGGCTGAGCACTGGGGAGCAACAGCAGCGGGGAGTGGCTGGGATAGGGCAAGCAGGTGCTGGGGCCTCAGCACTTTGGGCACGTGCACAGCAGGAGGCGGAGGGCTCCTCCCCACTCCACACCCACCCCAGCCGCTCCCCTGCCCCATGCTCTGGGCCCAACCCAGGGCTTCTGACCCGCGCTGGAGATGGTCTATAGGAGCGGCAAGAAGGGACGGGACATGGGACATGGCCCATGCATGCATGGGCTCCAGAGTCCCTGAAGCAGAGACTGAATGAAGGTTTGGCTGTCTACTCACTGCAGCAGCCCGGGCAATTGCCTGGCCTGAGCGGCAGCCTCCCTGACAAAACAGACATAACCAGCCATTCAGCATAGGGTCACTGCTGTGGGGACAGGAGTGCCAGAAGGCAGTGTCCGTGTGGAGGAGTGCTCTTAGTGCAGGTTCTGCAGATCCTGTCAGCCAACAGATTTCCTCGGCTTCCACAACCCCTGCAGAGGTCCTACAAACTCGGGGGGGGGGCATCCACGTGCCCCAGAACCACACGTCCCACAGAGCAAGTCCACCTGCACACGAGCCCTGTGATGAGGAGTGGCAGGGAGGCCCCAGGCACTGGGGCTGCAGCAGAGTGGCCTGTGCTATGGGACATGTGACAGGCAGGGCTGTGGTGCTGCTGCCAGAAAAACCCAGGCCCAAACCCTGCCAGAGAGGAGAAGTGGGAAATGGGCACAGCAGTGGGCCAAATGCGGGCTGGGACGTAAGCGGTGCAGCTACCCTGGCACCGACAGAAAAGCAAGGTACCGAGCAGCCCCGGCGGCAGACACAACGCTGGAATCCAAGCTACCAGGCCCCAGGGCCATTGCCAACTACGTCCTGCGTCAGCCCATAGTTCCAGGACAATCTGGATGTCAGCTTCAAACGCGCGCCCTTGCAGCTGCTCCGGGCCTCCTCTATCAAGCTGGGTGGACGGCAGCCTGGGAACCTCCTCTTAACCAGGCTCGAGTAGAGTGCTGAGCACCCCCTGGGGCTCCGATGGAGCTGCCGGGGAGCCCTCATGCCTTCTCTCCTTCTGCCAGCATCCAGGCCCACAGGGCTGGGAGTCCTTCACAACTCAGTGATGTTCACCGTGATCAGGACAACGGAATCATCCAGCGACAGGGCCAGAGCCTTGAGCCTGGGCGGGCAGGCGGCAGAACCCCTTGTAAACACTAGCTCTTGATACCCCACCCTGCACCCTGCAGCCCCTGGGGAAGAAAGTAGCCTTCCACTGGCCCAGGAGGCCCTGAAGCTGTGCAGCCATGAGCAGCCCTCCAGTGGCCAACAAGACTCAGCCACAGGTTTCATTTCCTTCTGACTACTTGAGGCTGGAGGGGTTAACAAGAGGCCCTGGGGACACCAATGCAGGTCACCAAGACTACACGTGAGACCCTGAGACTCTCTGCTGCAGGAGCCGGCACCAGTAATCAAAGACTTCACCTTCCTTCACCTCATCTGTGCCTTACACCCACTTTACAGAAGAGCAAACCACACACAGAGAGGTTAGGTAAATTATCTGAGGTCACACAGTCAGAGGAGAAGCTAAAGTCAAACTCGGATGGTCAGACACCCTGGCCCAGGCACTTAATGTGGGACACCAGTGCACTGTCTCTAGCCAGCCACCGTGCACCCCGGAAGGTGGCTGAAGGAACTAAAAGCCTCTGGACTGACACCTGGAAATGCAGGAAGAAAGCAGAAACCATACAAGCCTGTCTGTCCCGGGTCTTTAGTGCCAAAGTTTCCCCAGTCCTAGTCACAGCCAGTATTCTCAAACCAGGATTCTAGAATCTCATCCTCTGGTTTGGTCACACACAGAGACTTGGTCAAAAGGAGCAAGACTCTGGAGCCATTCCCTCCTGCCCACCTCTGCATGCACAGGTAGCACACGTCCTGGGAAGCTGCTCACTGCCCACCTCTGCATGCACGGCCACCCTAGCAGCCAGGGGATGGGAGCTGGAGGCCTGAAGGAACCCCACGGGTGCGCCCAGTGGAGCCTGCAGCACACTCCTCCCTCTGGGCCCAGGTGTGGATTCCAGTCCCTGGCCTGTTCCCCAAGCCAGGTGGTGGCAGTGACACTTACCTGCTTGCAGAACCGCAGAAATCCAATGGAGTAGGTCTTTCCCCAGAGGCAGCACGTCCCATACATGCAGCTGGACCTGGGAGAGCCAAGCACAGGGGAGGGCTGGAGAGCTGAGCACCAGGACGTGGGAAAGGCAGGCGGGGAGGCGCCCTCACTCACACCAGACCAATGGCCCAGGGGTGCGCTGCAGGACACGAGGGAACAAGGCTACCTGGGCCACAGTAGCAAACAACTCAGAACTCGCTGAGTGCAAAATCTTCAAGGAAGAACTACAAGAAAGGGCACGGCAATAGGAAGACAGAGATGGCACATGCCAGAGACCCTCCCAGGGGCCACATAAATGGCCTTGCTCAGGAAGTATGGGAGAGGTGCAGCTGGTCAAGGCTGTGAGCACAGAAGGTCCGTGTGTCCCACTAATACCAAGACAGACTGAAGAACACGAGGTCATGAGGGGCTCCCAGGAGACGCGACACTCACTCGATGGGCTTCCCTCTGATCTCCGACATGATGGCGCTCTCTCCCCCCAGGTACTCGTAACACAGGCTCAGGAAGTTGTAGATGACCAAGGCTGTGGAGGAGAGACCCAGAGACAAGACTCAGACCAGAAGCACAGGCGGGCAGCAGGCGAAATCTTAAACAGCCACTGCCACTGCCATGAGCAGCGACGTGGAGGGACAGGAAGGGCCTGGTATCAGGTTGTGCAAAAGAAGTCAACATCCCATTTGTAACTTCAAACTCAGGTGCAGCTGGATCAATGGCAGGCAGATCCACGTGGCAATGGCACCCAAATGACAGAATTGAGACCATGGATTCCAGGGTGGGTGGCAGCATGTAGTTCTGGGGTGGAATACTGGCTTGGTAAGTATTTATTAGCTTTATTCCCCAATTTGTACATTATAGATCACAATTTCCCACCAAGATAACGATCCCAGGATCTCAAGAGAAAATCTAAGCATTAAGACTGAGCATATACTGGTATTGTTCAGACAACTGAAGGCAGATGCCTTACGCCTTGGGTGAATGATCGGGGTGACAATGCGCAGTGTGTGCACCAGCATTGCCCTGATTGACCAATGTGCTTTGAAATTTTGTTGTAGTTTTTTTCCTTTTTTAAAAAAATCTTTGAATAAAGTGGATTTGAAAAAAAAAAAAAGACAAGCATAGAACTCTCACACAACTGACAGTGGAATTTAGCATAGGAGAGCACCACAGGGGGGTGCACAGAATGCGGGGGCCCTCAGTCAGCTCGCTGAATGGGGACATAGCTCAACATCACAATGACCCCAAATTTACAGCAGCAAGCAATGATGGGCACAATGGACCCTGCTGGGAACACTGTGGCAATGATTCAGCAAAGCGCAGGCAGGTCTGCAGGGTGGAGGGTTTCTGCTGGGCTAGCTGCGGGGGGGCCAGAGGCACACAGCCTTGCCAGTACCCCACACTGCTCCCCTGCAGCAGCAGATGCCTCTTGCCTTCTGAGCAGGTTCTGCATCCATCCTGCTTTTGCACTGGACTCCCAGTGCTGGGCGCCCCTGCCTCTGCACTCCCAAGACCTGTGACCCCAGCTCCAGACTTGGTCTTGGGGGTGCACGCTCTCAGCCCAGGGATCCTGCCCTGGCACGCATTCATCCACTGGCTTGGGTCACTTCAAAGGGGAATCCTGGGCCTGTGAACCAAGACTGCTGCTGACAACCAAGCTGCTGTGACACAGACTGCTGTTCTCCACAGCGGGCCAAGGTCGTTTAAAGGTACTACATCAGGGCTGGGGGGTGCAGCTCGGTGCAGTATGGGCCTAGCATGCTTGAGACCCTGGGTTCCATCTCCAGCACCACAAAAATTAAGAACATCAACCTATCTGAACCCAGGCACACAGAATCCTGCAGATATATTTTTAGGCAGAAATTGGCCCTTAGCAATGTAGGATGAAGTAGATTTGGGGTATCGAGTGCTACTCCCAGGTGCGGAAATCTACTAAAAGTCTCCTATCTTCACAGCCCAGAGCACATGTCATGCTTTACTGTGACAGCTCCTTTATGTACACTGAACAGAGGGCTCGCAGAGTGGCTCTGCGTCCAGCCAGGTTGTGGGAGCCGGGGACTCTTGGTCTCATGTCCTAGTGGGGACAAGAGGATGATAAGAGGACCACTTGCTCTGACAGCTGGTGCAGGTGAACACACAAAATGCTCACAGAGTGACTGGCTCAGGGTGCCAGGCACTGGCTGTCACAGCCATTACTGCTGTCCACTTGCCCCCCTCAGCTGGACACTCGTGACAGGGTCAAGGATCCTGTGCACTGCCTGGCCAGAACAGAGGCAGCCCAGAATGTCTGGTGACAGCAGGGCCCTCCACTGTCTCCAGATCACTCCTCGCTAACAAGAATCAGGGTGGGCACCCAGCCAAACCTGCAGTCACCCGGTGAGAAACCTTGTCCGAGACACACAAGGCGAAAGAGATGATGCAGCCATTCTATGCCAGGTCCCACTGTGTGGTGGCAGTATTTTTCAGAAGCAGCCACCTTTCCAGAAGATGCCACACCTTTCCAGAAGCTGCCACACCTTATGCTGTGATACCCACCTTCCCTGAGAAGTTCCTTCCCTTTGAATCCAGGTGGACCTGGATGACTATAGGAGGAGTGACATTTTGTGACATCTGAAAAGACCCAATTCTTTTTTTCATCCATTTATCTATTTCAAGATCCTTGATCTTTTTTTTTTTTTTTTTGGTACAAGATCCTTGATCTTTTAAAGGTGCTCTGGGACCAGTCAGTCTGTAAAATATCAACTTGCTGATGGTTTCTTTGAAGAATCATTAATGAGTCAATAACAGAATCACTGATTCTTTGAAGAAGGGGACAAGACAAAGTCCCTCGGATGTGACTCAATCAGCCCAAGCTGGGCCACCTGGGCCAATCCCTCTGTCCCCTTCCTAGGAAATTACAGAACCACACAAACTGCCACCCCCTGCAGCCCAGTAATGGCTGAAATGGGAATCTCTCTACCCAATTACAGAAACAATGCCAAGGCCCAGTGGCCCTGGGCCCAAGAGCAGAGAAGTTGAGATACAATCAGCTCCTCACCTGGCACCCTTCTGACCATGGTTCAGAATCCAGGGAGACCCCAGAGATGCGCAAATAACCTGCCCCAGTTAAAGACTGGGAAGCAGACTGTGAACCAGGCTCTATGCAGGCCCTTGAGACACACCAGTGACCAAGGGACCTGCAGGTCAGACCTGCCAGTCCAGAGGGGAGGGATGGTTTCTCTCTACCCTGTTCTGAGTAGGTACCTGGAATTTTCTGTTCCATTCTAAGTAAAAATTTTAATCTAGTGACAATGCATGCAATTTAGGGAGAAAGACCAGGGAAGTGGTAACCCAAGGACTAGACTAATTTTTTTTGTACCAGGAATTGAACTCAGGACCTTACCCTTGCCAGGCGGGAGCTTACGTCACTGAGCTACAACCCTGGCCTTTTTTTATTTAAACAAAACAAAACAAAACAAAACAAAACAAAACAGGAACTCACCATGCAGTTCAGGCTGGCCTTAAACTCCAGGCAATGCTCCTGCCTCTACCTCCCGAGCGCTGGGATTATAGGCCTGCACATCATACCCGGTTAAGACTAGAGTCATGAGGCCTGAGGAGGAAGACAAGTGATGGACACCTTGTCTGCAGGGTCAGACAGAGTCCAACAGTCCTAGGTGCAGGCACCAGAATCAGAGTCCTCAGAGCTGGAGAAGTGAGGGCCCTGCCCGTGGGAGCCTGTGAGAGGCAGGTACCCCTCAGCAGAGAGAAGGGTGGGGTTCCTTCACAGCCTGAGACCTGAGCTTTCCTTTCTTCACTGAAGCCTCTCTAGTCCAGAGTTGTCTGAACAGGAAGCTGCAGTACGAGAGACCCCTGGTCACCTTCCTGGCCAGAATCTCCCCAACCAACAACCACACACAGAGCCCAGGCCCCAGGCCCCAGGCCCCAGGAGAGGACCTGCTAACAAGTGCCTCCAGCTGCTTCTCCAGCAGCTCCCTGGCACAGGAGGCAGAAACATCTGACTACTTTTTCAAGAAACACTTGCTGTGTGCCATGCACTGTGCGCCACTTCAGTGGCCACCCCAAGCTCACCTCCTCCACATACCTTCTGCACTCACCACTGACCCTGGAGTGGGGGTTCCCTGTCCCAGATAACTGAGGATGGGCCAGGAAATGAACTGCAACCACCACGGGCTGAAATCTTGGCTCAGAACCCAGAGGCAGTAAACACGCTTCTGAGCCTTGCCAATGGCAGGTGATCCACATGAGCAATAGCAGGTACAACGCGTCACCCAAGTGGTGGGCAGGGGACCTGCCGCCATGCAAATGTCCCAAGTTCAAACAGCAGCACTCTTCTTCCTCATGACTTTCTGTCCCTTCCTGACCACGTGTCTCTCCACTGGCTCTTCAGAGTGTCTTCTTTTACACGGATCCACTGAGCTCTGTGTGTCAGAGCTATGGCTCGTGGGTGGCCTGCGTGTAGTGCCCAGTGGGGTTTACTCTGCTGCACTCCCTGCCCGTGAAGATGCCAAGTGGCTCAGACTAAGATCTGAAATCCAAACAGGAGTGAAAGAAGCCTCGCCTTCCACCTGCTCCCGTCACATGTGTAAAATCCCCTGCCTGCAGGGAGAAGCTGGTCCCGTCCTCCTGTTCACAGAGCTGGCGACTGCTCTCCGGGTCACCTTGACCACTGTGTAGCCTACTTGAAACCCATTTTCACATGAGCACAATTCAGATGCTAATGTGTACTCTACTGGGTAAGTGGGAGATAAGGAAAAAATGGGGTGGCACTGAGTGCTACATAAGCTTTCTCAACAAAACAGACCGTGTCATCATCACCTTTGATCATGGAACTGCCTGGGGCCCTCAGGGTTCTGTTACTCCCCAACCACCACAGTCAAACCCCAAATGCACGCAGGCAGCCACATCCCATCCTGCTGTCAGTGATCCCAGCGCCTGTGGAAATCACAGCCCTCGCCAGTGGGTCCCACACAGCGCAGGATCCTTGGTGAGTTACTTGGCAGCTGTAAAGAGCCTCAGCCCTCTCCACGGAGAACAGGATCCTACCATTGACTCGAGGTTCACAGCTAAACACACATTTATTCCCACTCCCCTAAAATGCCACTGAAATTGAGGGGCCCTTCAAAGACAGAAGGGTGATAATGGGAACAACCTACCAGAAATGTCAACGAAAGTTCTGGATGGTGCAGTGAGCTCACTGACCTAGGAAAGGGAGAGGCCAACAAGAACCCAGACTCCAGCCCGCCAGGCAGCTCTGAGGCACGGGGGAGGCTCAGCCCACCAGCTTGCCCAGTGCAACAATACACCTTTTCTACCTCCTGCGGGATTTTGGAACACTGGTGACAAAAACAAGGTGCTAAAGTGGGGGGAGAGAAAAAAGTAAGGTCACAAAGGATCAGAATCCAGCAGACTGTCTAAAAACACCAGGAAACAGCCCTCAAATAGAACAAGTAGCCATCAAATAGAATGAAGTCTTCCAGATTTCAAGAACAGCCACTGGGCACCCTCTTGCCTTTCCGAAAGCTCCTGGAGGATGTGCTCCAACCACAGAGCAAACCATGGGCAAAGCTGAAGTGGCATCCAGGGACCAGGTGACAAGCACAGCCAAGAGATGCAAATACGACCCATCATGATGGCGAATGACAGACCTGGGGTGACAGCTGAGCAATGAAGGGGTTGGAAGCCAGCAGGCCAGACTGGTATGGAAGGGCTGCAGGAGAAATGCAGCCCCGGAACAAGCCAGTGCCGACAGAGCCACATGTCCATCTGACTCTGCGCTCACTCCCAGCGCTGACTGGTAAACATTCAGTAGAATCTGAGCATGTCGATGCACGCCTGTAATCCCAGCACTAGGGAGGCTGAGGCAGGAGGATAGCTGAGGGATGGAGGCCAACCTGAGCTATGTAGTGAGTTCAAGGTCAGCCTGAACTACATAGTGAGACTGGCTCAAACAAAAAAGAATATTTAGTGGAAGCCCTCAGGCATAAACAAAAAATAGGCATGTGGGAAACTGAGCACGCTAAAAAGCAAGACAAGTAGCTCCTAAAGCCGGTTTTAGAAACAATGACAGCAGCACACCGAAACGGGGAGGGCCAGCAAAGTGTAGGTGTGTGTGGGTGTGTGTGAGCCTGTGCGTGTACAGACGGGGGAAGTCTTCAAACCAACCTTCTAGGTGGGAATCACCACAGCACCACAGAAAACTGAAGAATTGAGAGCAATATAAGAATATTTTTAAGTTATTTAAGAACACAGCTGAAAGTGCTGCAAACTCAAGGGTGAGGAGGGGTTGAAGCAGTTTTTCAACCATATGCGTGTATCACCTATAAGTTTTAGGGGTTTTTTTTCTGTGTCATTCTTAGTTTTTTGAGAAAATCTCACTCTGTAGCCCAAACTGGCCTTGCACTGGCAATCCTCCTGCTTTAGCTTCCCAAATGCTGGGATTAAAGGCTAGTTCAGGCTGGCCTTGAACTCACTATGCACCCCATGCTAGCCATGAACTTGCAGTGATCCTCCTGCCTCAGTCTCCTGAGTGCTGGGATTAAAAGTGTGCACTACCACTTCCAGCTAGATTTTTGTTTCTAGAATTTTGTTTTAAAAAAAAAAAGATAAATATGTGAAATACTCAGAGCTGAGCAACTTTGGCTAGATCTGAAATCTAGAGTTCTCAGGTCCCGGCTACTCTGGCTCTTTTCCTGCCCTTCCTGAATCTTGGGGCACTGAAGGGTAGGGAGCCAGTTAGGGTGCTTCTCGAGTTTTAAGAGACAGCTGCATGGATAGAAGGACGGGGCAGCCAAGACCAGAACGAATTGCAGGAAGGAGCAGGCAAGGGCCAGGCCTGTTGACTCAGGCTCCAGAGGCTGGGGAGCAGGGGGACAGCATGAACTTCAGGGCAGCTGCATGCTGTTTGTAAACTCTCTGGAGTGGCCCAGCTGGACAATGGTGTTGCTAGGAGATGGGCTTCAGAGGACAGCAGACTTCCTGCTGGGACCTCTGCTCTGCTCAGGCTGGGAGGCTGGGAGGCAGGTCTGGGCAGGCAGAACAAAGAGGCTGCTGGAGTGGGGGTGCCAGCCAGCCATTTACTGCCACCTTTGGGGCACAGAGTGAAGGTCTCCCTGGTTCTGTCCCCATCTTCTGTTGCACCCCCCAACCCCAGCCAGCCAGGGAGCTTAAACTTGCCTCTTGGCCACATAAAAGGCCGCACTGGCACTGGGCAGAGGCTGCTCCTGAGAGCACATGCCAGGCTGGCACCTGCAGAGAAAAGGATCCCCAAGTCCCACGGGCTTCCCTGAGACCTAGCTGTTTCCAGGAACATCAGGCATGGAGCCCCAGCCAAGAGTAGGTCCCCACCTGCTCCCCTGGAGGCGCAAGACAGAAGCACCAACAGGGGGAAGGTGCCTGGGTTCAGGGGCCCCCAGTAGAGCTCAGGGCACATAGCAGGCGATAATAAGGTCCTTTCTTAGTTCAAAGTGAACAGAGCTGGTTGAGAGCAGCAGCTTGGTGGTAACGGAAGCATGCTTAGCATGCAGGGCCCTGGGTTGCACCCCTAGGACCCTCTTGTGTGGCCCACTCTGCCCAGGCCTGGGCCTCTGAGCACAGCTCCTCTCCCAGGGCTGCGCTACTGAGAGGGGCAGAAAGTATCAAGGAGCTGCAAGCCATGTATGGCTGGGGTAGACAGGGTGTGGCGGCAGGGCGGCATCTGAGGACACCTGGCAGGCAAGGATGAGACGAGAGGTCACCCACACCCAGGCCAGGATACACCCCATGTGCTACAACCAGGACCCAGCCCACATGGTGGGGGTGGTGTGTGACATGAGCTCTCCTTTGTCTCCCAGTACAATCCTAGCCACAGACCTCTCTTCTGACTGAAGGCAGCCCCTTGCACAGGACCCTCAGTGACCACCTCATATCTTTGCAGTGATTATTTAGGGGCTGCAGACTTCAGAGGGCACAAAAGGTAAGGACCAGCATTTTTTTTTTTTTTTTTTTGTAGTACTAGAGATGGAACCTGGGGCCTTTGCACTGAGCTACACCCACCAGACAAGGTCTTAGTAAGACACTAAATTGCCTAGGCTGGGCTTGATCTTGTAATCCTCCTGCTTCAGCCTCCTAAAGTGGTCAAATTATAGGAGTGTACCACCACACACCTGGCTAAAAGACCCAGAGCCTGGCCTGGGGCCAAAGGGTGGGAAAGGAAGGCATACTTCTTCTCTACATAGTACTGAGGTCCACAGGAGGAAGTGTGTCCCCTTTTCCAAGGCCTAGTAGAATATGTCACAGGATGAAGCCCTCTGATTTAAGACATGGATGGATGGTGCCTCAGCCCTGCCATTAACTCGTCACAAACAGCTGATAAATCCCTACCCATGGGTACCTGGTTATCTGGGGTATCTATCCACAGATGGGTTGCTTACAGCTGCCCATCCTGATCAGAAATGGCAGAATGGAGGACTGAGCCCCAGGAGGGGCCCTGCCTCCAGGAATCTTCCAAAGTGTTCTGGAGGACCCCATGGCAGAGCGTATCCATAAGGAGAGACTTAGGCACCCACAGGTCCACAACGAATGGAGACCCTGAGATGTGTAAGGAAGTGAGGGTTGCTGGTGATCAGTCCTCATAAGCCCTAAGACCCTTCAGCAAGGAACCAACAATGGGGCCCGTGGGCCTGGTCCCAGGCAGGAAGCTGGGGTGCAGCTCCCTCACCCAGCCATCCTGCCTGCCGCCCCAGCCCGGCCTTGCTGTCCTTACCCTCGTAGCAGTCACGGACAGTGCCGAAGTACACGTAGTACTGGTCGTTGGTGAAGAAGAGGAGGCTGAGCCAGGAGTCGAAGGCGTAGATGGGCACAATGAAGAGGATGCGCACGATGTAGCGCTGCTCATTGGGGCAGCTGTAGCAGCGCAGGTGCATGTAGATCTGGGGAGACGGGACGGGTCTCAGTCTGCTTTCTGCTTTCCACCCAGCTCAAGGCCCTCTTCCTCCTGCTCCATGGCCTGACTTCTGGCTCTGCCCCTTACTCCTACGGCTTAAGGCAAGTGACGCCCTCCCCCACCTCAGAGTCCTCTGTACAAGGTGCATGATAAAATAAGGGGTGTCCCCTTCCCCTCTGTCTTCCCCAAAAGCCATGGCCTATCCGAGCCTGGGCCTTCACTGCTGGTAGAGTGGGCATGACACACGGGAGCCTCACTTGTATGAGAAATGGCCACAAAGGAGGCTCACAGGACTTTATGTCTTGTCCTTGCCTGAGGCTGCACCAGCGGCCTCCCAGGGAGAGGAAAGTGAAACTCAACTGAGAGGAAGAAGGGAAGTGAAAGTTTCCTGCAGCTGCTGAGAGCTGCTCCAGCCCCAGCAGCAGCCCCAGCAAACCCAGTGTGTCTGTTCTGGTCCTTATGATGTCACTCTTGGCACAGGGATCCCTGGCCAGGAAAGAAAAGACCACACACACACCCCCAATCCATGTGCTGAGCCAATGCCTTGGACACAAGTGGACCTGAAAGGGACAGACAGGGCCCTGGCAGGCACACCTGCCTCTACCTAGGGCAGTCGTCAGACCTCCTCTCAGGCCACACCAGCCTCCTCTGGGGCCCCAAAGGCAGGAGATGAGAGACCTGACTTCCTTCCCAGCTTTGCCACCTACTGACACATGCTCTGTTCGGCTCCTTCCCGCCCCTCTCAGCTCTCAAGCTCCCCTCTGCTGAGAGGTCCTAGATACAGACCAGTTCCGGCCACTGCGTGAGCGTAAGTGACAAACATCATTTCCAGGTCCGGGAGGCCAAGCACCCCGACGCCTTCCCCCTGCCCCACCCCCTCACTGTCAGCTGGAGGACGCCTTGAGGGGCCTCTAGGAACCTAAGGTTAAGCAGCCACACCAGGGCTGGCTAGACTAAGCCTCAAGCTCCTCCCTCAGGGACCCTGTGGAGCGGGGTACCTGGTGGCAGGTGATGAGCAGGGCTGTCCACACGAAGAAGCCGGAGATGGCCTGAGCCGCCGTGGTCATCAGGAACACAGGCTGCTCCATGGCCATGGGGCTGCCCTCGGGGGTCACAGAGATGCTGGGTGAAGCTGCTGCGGTGGTGGGCGATGCTGGATCTGGGGCCAGCGCAGCCCCCCTCACTGTCATGGTGGCCAGCAGCAGGAGGCTCCCTGAGAGGACCCCTCGGAGTAAGCAACGGGTGAGCCTAGAGCGAAGAAATCCCAGGTGACTGTGCGCAGGAAAGAATCCTGCAGGTTTCTACATCCATCTTCCAGCTACAAACAATGTAGTCCTCTCTGCCACCCAGGCCACACATGGCAGCAGTCTCATGACTTCTCAGATCTCAGCAGATCACATTTGGCCTCCTCTGCCAAATGCCTGACAGCTCCCAGGCCACCCCCACCCCCACCCCCACCCCCGCTGGAATAGGCTGAGGCAGGCAGCATACTGCTGGCCCCCACCTGTCCTTTGGGCCCACCTCTCTGATTTCACCTCCTGCAGTTCTAGCCACACCGGCTCCTTTGCTGCTCACAGAGCTCACCGCCTTGCTCCTGCCACACCGCCCCTTCTCTGCCCAACCATGCAGCTCACTGCACACTTCTTCTAGGTCTCTGTCTTGACCACCTGCTCACACGTGACGTGTCCCACATGTGTGACGTGTCCCACATGTGTGCGCAGCATTCATGACCCTCTGCTTTCTTCTCCAGGGTGCATCTGAAGTCCACTCCACCCACCTATTCACACCGTATTCCCACAGACAATGCAAACTCCCCAGGCAGAGTCCTGTCCTGCTGACTGACTGGGCACTTGGAACAGAGAAGCATGCACAGTAAATGGGGCTGGACATACCCACCTCTGTGTGCCCAGGGCAGCACAATCCCCTCACTACTAAGGCCATCCCCATGGAAGCCAGTTCTCCCCAGTCTGACAGCCATTCCTCACCACCTGCTGGGCTGTGCTGGAGACTCTATGGCTCCTCTCCAATTTGTGCACCTTCGAACTGCTTTTTTCTGGTGGTGGTGACGATGCATGCGAGCACTGCACCACTGAGCTACAGCCCCAGCGCCAAGCTGCTCAGCTCTCACCAACTTAGGAGCACACACCACCACCACCACCCCCCCGTGCCATCCCAAAACCTGCCCCTCCACTCTCTTCACCAAGCACTCTTGTTTCATATGTCACAGGCTCCCTTTCCCGTTTACCCTCCTGCTGCTCCAAGACAAGACCTGAGTTCAGTCTGAACCCCTGGCACCCAGACCACTCGAGATGCTCAGCCTTGTTACCTAGTAAATTCCACTCCTTATCGCAAAAGAAATTTGAGGAGCCTCACAGAGGTGTAACAACATAAAGAAGTGAGGACACTGGCATCAGGGAGAATTCTGGTGGGAAGGTGAAGCTGAGTGCATGTGGGGCTCAGGGAGGAATGACTCTCTAGAAATGGAGCTGGGGTCCCAGGCAGAGCTTCCTAGTGGTATCGTCCAGATTCCCTAGAACAAGTGAGTAACTTCACACTGACAAGTAATCCACGCACGCACCCACGCTGGGAGACTGCAGGAGGAGAACTGCAGGTTTAAGCCTCGCCCAGGGAACTCAGTGATTTAGCCAGAGCGGTCTCAAACCAAAGGTGGGGCTAGTTCAGTGCAAAGGCCCTGGGTTCAAGCCCCAGGAGCACAAAAGGAATGAATGAATGAATAAAATGAAATGAAAGAGCAAAGTAAACCCAGATAGAGACAGAAGAGCTCTTGGGTTTTACTCAGGGGCTAAGGCTGAGCCGGAGGTTGGAACCACTTTCTAAGGGTGAATCAGGACCACCTGGGATGTCCCCCTGGAAGGTGATTAGGTCATGAGGGCGAAGTCCTCAGACAGGATCAGTGGTCTCATAAAAGGTCCAGAGGTACCCTTCACCCTTCCATCCACATGGACACAGTGAAAAGACCACAGCCTAGGAACTGGAAGTCGGCTTTCACCAGAATGCAATCTGCCAATGCCTTGATCTTGGCATTGTGTTTCGGCAGCTGGAAAGGAAGAAGCCAGGAGTGCAGGCTATGCCCTCTACTGAAGGGCATCAAAACCTACACCCTGCATCCTTTGCAGTGATGCCACCTGTGGACAGGCAGTCAATGCCACCCAGACAAGAACCTGGAATATGCTTCTGCCCAAGTCCAAACTCTGACAACGACCTGCAAAGCAGCTACAGGACGGCTGACAGCAAAGGAAATGGAGAAATGAGGGAGCCTGCAGGACAGGGCCACTGCTGTCAGAGGTTGGCTGGCACAGGTTCCCAGGGCCCCAGGGTCTCTGCTGCCTGACTATGACTGCTAAGCCCACATGTGACCACCTTGGCCAGAATCCTGAGCCAGCCCACAGGACTGAACTCTCAGGGTCCCCTCCTCTCCAATGCAGCTAGCCTGGCCAGACCCAGAGGTCCAGAGCACCCTTACCTGCTGTCCACCACAGGTCCTGGCTCTGTGCCAGCCCCTCTCTAGAGTCCCCAGCATCTTGTCCCATCTGCTCCCCACTCTGAGCTGTCACCCAAGGGGAGCCCTTTACATTTCTATTTTCCTATGCAGACATGAGGCCCTACCACTCCAAGCAAGATATAGAGCAAGATTAAAAACTCAAAAATGGAGAAGACGTCTATATTAAGAAACTCAAAGGTGTCTATATAAAGACTGGAGGCAAGCTCTGAAAAAAAGACACAGTGACAAGCCTGAGAATAGTTTTAGCAAGCATGGCTGCAAAGTTGGGAACCAGTGCCAGAAATATTTCTTTAAAAAGATTTGGGTTGTAAATCATTTTGTCTATTCTCCCAAATTAAATGAACAAACACGGGGTTGGGGGGGGAGATAGAGGAAGTACAGATATTCTTAAATCTTCACCATTTTCCAAGCATTATCTGATGGTTTTATCCACACAAATTGAAGTAACATTATCTGCATCTTGGAGATGTGGAATTTGGTTTTCTATCCCCTCAAGTGGTTCAAGGGTTTTTATATTTCCCCAAAAATATTTTTTGTTTTTGAGACATGGTCTCACTACATAATCCAGGCGGGCCTTGAACTCATTATGTAGTCCAGGTTGGCCTCAAACTCCCAGTGACCCTCCTGCTTCAGGCTCCCCAGTGCTGGGATCACAGTACTATATTTTCCCCTAAACATTTAAAGTGGTGTCGTGACTTGCAGACACATGGTCCCTGGCCCCAAGAGGCAGGTGCAGGCATCTCCTCAAAGGCTGGAGCTGGTCTTGCTCACTGGACCCAAAGCAGCAGGCAGACACCATCAACTGCTCTCACGGTGAAGTCTGCACCACCCCCAAGCCTCCCTGCAAACTGTTCCCACCTGAGTCTGTGCAAGTGCCTTCTCCCAAAGCTTCATGTTTGCCAGGGGGATGGGGGTGCATGCCTGAAATCCCAGCACTTGGGAGGCTGAGGGAAGAGGACTGCCGCAAGTTCAAGGCCAGCCTGGGCTACACAGTGAGACCTTGCCCCCCCCCCAATTTTTTTTTTGTTTTTTGGGTTTTTTTGTTTTTTGAGACATGGTCTCACTGTGTAGCCCAGGCTGGTTTTGAACTTGCAGTGATCCTCCTGCCTCAGTCTCCTGAGTACTGGGATTTCAGGTGTGCACAAAAAAGTTTTTAAAGTGAGTTGGTGATGTAGCTCAGGGTTCAATCCCTAGTACAGCCAAAAAAAAAAAAAAAAAGTCTTATTTTCCTCATTTATTTATTATTTTTTCCCCTCATTTACAATATTTTGGGATAACTACATAACTGACAAGGTGAAGTTCTGGTTTACAGAAGTCCCATTAATAAACAGACAGAATAACGGAATGAAAATTTATAGCCCTTAACACAAGCAGTGATGTAGATTGAGGTTTAAATCCGTAGTCAAGGTGGAAAGGAAGTTAATAATCAGGCCTTCCCACCCACAATCAACGTTCGTGCCACCAACCGGGGGCAGTTACACATTTGGGCCTCCCCAGGGCACACAGGAAACACATGGTCCCACCTATCAAGGACTAGTGGCCAAGCATGGACTGGACTCCAACCTCCAGATCAAACCGCCAGTATTGGGAAAGCACAGGAGGAGCAGAACATGTGACCATTCTAGGCAGCACAAACAGCCTACAAAATAACTGAGCTCCACAACAAATCAATGGCGTAAAACAAAGGTAGAAGCTAGAGGGACTTGTATGAGCCAGTAATCTCAACACTTGGGAGGCTGATGCAGGAGGACCACAACTTCAAGGCCAGGCTAAGCAAGTTAATGAGACTATGTCTCAAACACAAACAAACAAAAAAAGTGGGGTTATTACAAAACGGAGATGTGAGCAACATAAGGAAAAACAGTATGTGGACCCTGTCTGATTTCCCACGCTAACAAAGCAACAATTAAGAGACATTTTTAAAGTAGCCAACATACAGGAAATCTTACCAATTTTGTTTAGATAGGATAATATCATGATGGCTATGTAAAATTCCTTATCAATTGAGGAAAAATAATCTTGTCTATAAAGAGTGCTGAACAACTACACATTCAGAGGCAAAAAGAAAGAAAACAGCCCCATCTAAGCCCTCACTCCGTTCACAGAAATGAATTCACAATGGACCGTGGATTGCATGTGGAACTCTAGGACTTTTAGAAGATACAGGAGATCTTCAAAACTTCGGATGAGGCGTGTTCTTAGATGCCAGAAGCAAGACGTACAGAGTTTTAGAAAGGCCCCTGCCAGCCAGCCAGTGTCCACAGGCCCCAGAACCAGGCCTGGACCAGCAGCCCCACTAGAGCGGGATGCTCCACAGCTCCACCCCAGAAAAATACACAACATAATCAGAAAGTGGGCAAAAGACAGGAACAGACAGCTCCCCAAAGAAGAGAGATTTGTGTGCATGTGCAAACAAGTAGACGGCAAACATCATTAGCCACCAGGGCAATTAAATTAAATTTAATTTAATTTAATTAAAACGAATCAAATTAAAACCATAGTGAGATATCAACACATACCTACAAAACTAAAACACATGGACACCACCAAACGCTAGTGAGGAGCAGGGAAACCACACTCATCCGCTGCTGGCAGGAAGACAGAGCAGTCTGGTACACCTGCTGTGGAACACAATTTGGCACTTTCTTAGAAAACTAACAACCACCACTCAATCTGGTAATCACTCTTAGATATTTACCCTGAAGAAATGGAAACCTATATTCCCATGAATTTTGTACACAGAGGCATCTCTGGATTTGTAATCACCATGCCTGGAGACAACTCGAATGTCCTTCAATAGATACAGATTAAACGGAGGCATCCACATCACAGACTGGAACCAAAAGTTACTGACACCTGCGGCCTCCGATGGTCCCGAGGGCATCATGTTTAGAAAACCAGCTAGTATCAAAAAGCCGTAGACTGCATGATCCCACGTATAGAACATTCTCCAAACAATAAAGCCATAAAGATGAAGCCCAGATTACTGGTTGGAAGAGGACAAACAGCAATGAGGAGACTGCAGCAGAGCCCTTCCAGGGGATGGAACAGCTAGAACCTTCCTAGTTCTGGCATAAAGCTGCAGAGAATGACACACAGGCACACACTCACGGGAGGTAAGTGAGAGATAAGCTCTGCAGTCCAGTTTACAGCACTGGTCTCATGCCCGTGTCCTGGCTTTGATGTTACTACAGCTACAGAAGGCTCATGGGAGAGTTTAATGAAAAAGAGTTTAAAAGTCATTATCAGCTGGGCATGGTGGCACATGCCTATGTATTTAGGAAGGTGAGGCAGAAGGACTGCAAGTTCCCAGCAAGCCTAGGATGCACAGCAGGACTCTGTATTGAGGAGAAAAAAAGTCAATCCCAGCACTCAGGAGGTTGAGGCAGGACGAACACTGTGAGTCAAAGACCAGCCTGGGCTATAGGGAGCTCAAAACCAGTCTGAACTACATAGCAAGAACTTGTCGTAAAAGAAAGAGTCTCTATCATATAGAAATGTATACTAATGCATTTAAAAGAGTAAAAAATTGGCTGGGTGTGGTAGCTCACACCTGTAATCCCAGCACTCGGGAGGCTGAGATGGGAGGATTGTTGCAAGTTCGGGACCAGCCTGGGACTACAAAGTGATCTGAAGGCCAGCCTGAACTGCATAGTGAGACCCCGTCTCAAAAAGACACACAAAAAAAGAGTAAAAAATTAATGGCATCTAGGATTTCCTTCTCTTTAATTTTTTTTTGCAATACTAGGAAGTGAACACAGGGCTTTAGCACTAAACTATATCCATCCCAAGTTCTTTTTTGATGGTATTGTTGAGATGAGAGCTCACTAACGCACTCAGGTGTCCAGGATTAAACTTGTGATTTTCCTGTCCCAGCCTCCCAGAGTGGTGGGATTACAGGTGTGCATGACCACAGCTGGATTTTTTCTTTTCCTTCCTTTCCTTTTTTCTCTTTTTTTTTTTAAAAAAAAACAAGGTCTTGCTATGTTGGTCTCTAGCTCTTGGGCTTACAAGATCCTCTCACCCCAGTTTCTGGAACAGGCCACCATACCCACTTGGGATTTTATCTTTAGGGGGCAGGGGAAATCCTACCATGCGCTGTCCTTATGTGTGAATTTTCCATAATAAAATACTTCAGCCAGGTGTGGCAGTGCACATCTGTGATCCCAGCACTCTCAAAGCCAGGGCAGGAGGGTTGTCTTTGAGTTCAAGGCCAGTCTGGGCCACATAGTGAGTTCAAGCCCAGTCCAAACTGCACAGTGAGACCTTGTCTTAAAAAAGAAACAAAACAGCCTGGCATGGTGGCACACACCCGTAATTCCAGAACTCACGAGATTGAGTCAGAAGATCATCATGAGCTCGAGGCCAGCATGCACTACGTATCGAGATCCTATGTGAAAGAAAACAAAATTTCAGAAGGCCAAACAGCACAACCTTTAAAATCTATACCGAGATGGGAGCGGCTGAGGGGAAAGGCCTGGAGGAGAAAGTTACTGGTTATCTAGTAGAAAGCAAGCAGAGTGGTGAAGTCTAACATAGGGGCAGCTGCTGCCTGGCATGCCAAGGTCTCGCGTTCAATCCCCAGAACAGAAGTAAAAAAAAAGATCCTCATTTGACCCGGGGGATGTAGCTCAGTGGCACAGCACATACCTGACAAGTGTGAGGCCCTGAGTTCCATTTCCAGTACCAAAAAAACCCAAGTTCCACATCTGGCCAAGTCTTTCTGTGACTGTCTGAGATACACATCCTCAAACCGTTTGCAAAGTATATTTAAAGCACGGTTAAGATGTCCCTTCACAGAATGTTATCCCAACAAATGGAGCCGCTCTTTAGGAGACCCAGACAGGGCAGGGCAGAGCTTCCAGGAAAAGGCCTATTTGGAATGTTTCTATTGCTGCAGGATTCTGCTACCAAAAACAGTAAGTGTGACATTGACTTAAAAAAAAAAAAGGAAAACCCCCCCATATTTGAATTCCTAAAAATTTGTGTAACACAATGTTCTAGTCTGTTAAAACACTTCCAAAGCACTTTGAGTGAGTTTTGGACTCATTAGTTAAGAAGTTTAAAATAAACACCTTCCATTTAGTTTATAAGAGCATCTGATTGGCACTGGGCAGGATGGAAATGTACCAGCCAAATCTCCACAAATCCTTTGCATGCTCGGTGGATGCAATGGGAAAATGAGTAACCCCGTCTGGAAAGAAAGCCAATGAGGTGCTGCTTCTGCACACAGCTATGTCCAGCTCTACAGCGGAGCAGCCATTAAAAGCCAGCATCACACACATACACACAGGCCCGAGTGCTTGTTCCTCCTGCAGGGCTAAAGTACACTCACCCGAGACAGGCAGCACACAGAGCCAGAGGTTTTTGCACCATCAACAAAATAATTTTTTAAAAATTATTACAGCTGGCTCGCCTTCTGCCTTTTACTCTTGGAGCAGGCTTTATTACATAACTAATACAACAGCGAGGTAATTCATGTGCATACAAACCACAGCAGTACCCACGCCACGCGGAAAAGGCTTCCTCCCGTACCCACAGGGAGGAGCGGTCAGAGGAAAGAGGCAAAGCCCGGAGGGCTCCAAATCACTCCCACCTTCCCTTCAGTTCCTCTGCTTCTTGGTCCTTGTTTCTTCTTTTGAAGTACTGGAGATTGACCCCCCCAACAAGTACTTAGCTATACCCCACCAGCTCATTATGTTTTTATTTTATTTTTAATTTTATTATTATTTTTTATGATTTTGAGACACAGTCTCACTGAATGCCCAGGCTGGTCTTGGACTTTCTGTCTCCTGCCTTTGCCTCCCGAGCAGTGGGGTTAGTGTTGTGCCTCATCACGCCTGGCTCTGGTCCTTACCCTTCCCTGGACCGGGATCCTGGCTCCTTCCTTAGGCTGACATCAGACAGAGTACAGTCAAGTGCTCATCCAGCCCTCCCAGCCACCTACCTGACCTCACAGTCGCCCAGAGGTATGAAGAGGCTGGGCCACGCGACTGGCCCTTTGTTCCAGGCTCCGGGCGTCAGGGAGCTGAGCTGGAATCTCACCACTGTCACCTGAGCTTGGCCCGGGGAAGGTGACCAGCCCGGCTTTCGTTGGCTTTTGTTTGCGCGGGAGAAGAACACAGGTGTGTGCAGCCTGGGGCCTCGGCCTTGGGCCCAGTGAGTTTAGGAAAGCACAACTTCCCACACATTAGAAAGGGCTACAGTGCTGGATGCACCGTGACACTTTCAGAGGGGTCTAGGCAGCTCCCCCAGATCAAATGCATAGTAATCCCGCAGAGAAAAGCCCAGGGTAAGATATTTTTAAAGACAATAATTAGCCTCACATCAATTCAGGTCACAGATTTCTGCCACAAAATTAGTCTGCTGCAGACTTAGGAAAAACCTTTGGGATTTCTGAGCATTCTGGTTCCTAAACAGCAGAGAAGGGACACAGCAGAGTGGCCCTCCAAAGCTTCAGGATGGCCCTCTAAAGCTGCAGGGAGGCCCCTGCCCCCTGAAATGTAGCCTGCACACAGCAGGATCGGGCCAAGGGACGCAGTCCTGGCTCCTCCGCAGGGAGCTGAGATCCAGGCCTCCCTTCCCAGCCTCCAGGCTGAGCCCAGCAGCACATGGTGACCTCTGTGTCTCCATGCCTTGCCCCTGGATCTTCCTGTCATGTGACCCCTCATCCTCACCTTGTCCCTAGAATGTCACAACCTCCCCTGGGAGCCATGCTGTGCTCACTGAGGTCAGCTGGTAGCCAGCACTATTGTCTCACACACCTTCGCCACCTCTCCAGATGCAGCAGAGACGAAGAGAAAAGAATCATCAGCAATCCGCTGAGCGGTGGAGGGCCTGGCCAGAGCACCTCCAACCCTGGGGGCTCACCTGACTGAAGGACTTGGGTATTCTGCTAGAAGAAACGACCAGAGAGGCCAGGGGACGGCACTGAGTCACACCTACTGCCCTCTCGTAGGGAAAGAGCACCCCGTGAAGGGCAAAGGTGCCTGTTACAGGCTCCACCAGGGCAGAAGGCGGGTCTGCCAAGACGGAGACATTTTCACTAACCAGTTCCTTTCAACAAAGTGTCGCTTGCTTCTGGGTTCAGGACACTCCCTGGGACAGCAGTATGAGGGAAAGTATGGGGTACTTCAGCCTTCCCACCTTCTACCCTGTAGTGCGGGCACTTAAGGTCTCACCCTTACCACCTCCCCTCCAGGCTGACTGAGCCCTCTCAAAGTCAGGGTCACACCTTAGAGGTGTGCCTGGCTCAGGGTCTGGACACAGCACTCAACAGGTTTTGGCTGAACAAGGAACAACTAAGTTTGCCCTTTGTAGTTTTTCCAAAACTCCAGCCCTGAGGTCTAGAACATTCCTTTATTCCCTTGTTGTCACCACAGACCTCCATTTCTCACAGTCTGTCACTTTCTCTGGCATTGGTGCAATGGTGCGCTTCTCTACGATGATGGTATTTGGTCACGTGTCACCTGTTTTCCTAGCGAGACCAGCTCAGTGAGGGACTCGTTCTCCTCGGTACCCACAGTGCCTCTAAGAAAGTATGTGCTGAACAGCTGCGTTGGGGACAGGGCACACGGCATGCACAAAGGCATGGATACAAACCTGCCCCTTCCTGATGTTCAGAGAGCCATGGGCAGAGGACAGGGTGCCTGCCCCACAGTGGGGAAGCAGGGCAGTGTGACCTGAGCTGCGGCTCTCCCAGTGACCAAGCCCTGACAGCTGTGTGATGTGGGTCCTGTCTTACTACAAAGTCCAGGCTGCTGTGAGTCACCAGCAGGAGCCTCTAGAAGCAGCAGGAGGTAGGGCCCCCCCGCAGCCACCAACCCACAGAGCTAGGCTCACTTCTCCAGACCACAGCCCAGGATCCAGGGCCAGCAGCTGACAGGAAAGAGGGAAGGGCTCACACAAATCCAGCTCACAAAACAAGCCCAGGTGACCAGTTCACCATATCCTTTCTGCCTCTAAACAGAGGATCAAGAGAGCTGAACTGGCTGCCAAAAGGTGCCTGAGAGCACAGAATCGGGACAGGGAAGCAGGAAGGTGTGGGGGGGTCTTGAGTCAAATCCACCCAGGCCCTGGCGAGGCCTGCGGAACCATCCCAAGCCCAGAAACCAGCTCAAATTCCCACTTCGACCAACACAAGCCTCACTTGTCTCCATGTCCAGGAAAGACAGGTCTGGCTGGTCCAAGTTCTCAGACCAGCCACAGAGCTACGAGTGGCCACTAAATGTGGCCACCTGCCCCAGTACTGAAGCATTCCAAGGAGTGCCTCACACCATCGCACCCTGATTTTATTGTGCAACTCTGTAACTTTAGGCTTGTGAGACACCTTATGGGTGCCCCTCTGTGGATTTTTATTATGTCCTGTGAGGTAGGGTGATTAATAACCTACCATGATGACCATGTCCTGGGGCTCACACCTGAGACCCTGTCCCAGACATGATGAAAGGGGCTCTGCAAGGGTTTTGAAGGTCTGGAGATAGAGAGGTCAACCTGGAGTAAGACGCAGAGGGCAAGTGTGGAAGAAAACAGGGTGACACTGGAAGTTCAAAACACAGTGGGGACCACCCTGCTGCTGCCTTAGAAGGCAAAGGAGGGGGCTACAAGCCAATGAATGTGAGTAGCCTCAGGAAACCAGGACAGACCATGATGCCCCCTCAGAGCCTCCTGGCAAGGGGCAGCCTGGCGGAACTTCCCGGTAATCTATACCACACAAGAGCAAAGGACCTGCAAATGAGGCTAGAGGCAGTCTGCTGTCACCCACTAACAGCTCCTCACACTGCCCTCTCTGCACTGTCACATTCATCTCCAGATTTCTAAGGGCTGTGTAAGTTTTGGGTCCTAGAGCAATCTGATTCCCAGGGCTCTGTTACTCAGCAGCTATGTGCTGTGAGCAAGTTACATGGCCTGTCCTTGTTAGCTTCCTCATCTATAAAATGGGCATGTGGCCAACCCATGTGAGAGGGCATGAGGCAGCTCACAAGAATGTGCTGTGACGTGGCCTGTTACTGCTCTCAGGTCTCACTGCCATCGATTGCATCCTCTGGTCTAGCTGGGAGTTCCTGGCCTTGACAATGTTTGAGACCCAGGCCAGGCCTTCTGAGGTCAGATCATCCATTAGTTTCAGATCTGACCCTTACTTGGGCAGCTGCCACCACAGGCAGAGGGCCGGGCAGTAGGGTGGTGCAATGGTCTCTGGAATGTTAATATGCCCTGGGGCAGGGAATCTTTTGTCCTTTCCTCCCTATGGCGGGACTTCCATCTGCACATCACTACGGGCAGAGGGCTACGCTGACCATACCTTCCAGCGTGGCTGCCTGGGAAGGGTAAGGAGCCCTCTGTCCCAGGGCTGTTCCTGCTCCTACAGCTTGGGAACTGGGGGGATGGAGTGGGCAGAGGCCCACACCGAAGCAACTCTAAACCCATGCCTGGCCCTGTCAGAGGGGATTAGAGTTGCCAGTGGCTGGCAGTTCTGCCCAGTAGGCCACGGCAGGGGTCCCCACCTCCCCCACTCCCCCCCCAGCACAAACAGTGCAAACCATTCCAGGTACCACCTCCTTCCTCTGCTCCCAGTGGGTTCCCACAGCCCCCCAACCAGGAAAGAGAAATCAGCTAGCCATGTACCTGTCACCTGGGGGAAACGGTGCAGAAAGAAAGAACAGAGGAATCCTAAACCTTCCAAGGGGAGATCACACAATTCTGCCTTAGAATTGAGCCTTTAAAAAAAAAAAAATACATACCAGTCCAGCTTTTGATCACCCATTTTCTCCCAAACTGAAAACAAATGGGCCAGTGCTTAGCTGCTTTAACTGGACTTCTTGAGCCCCCCCTAAACAGGACCACCTCTCCAGGTAACTGAAATCTCACCCAGCACGGCCAAATGCATACAGAATCCTGAAGTCCCACATTTCCACTACCCAGTGGGAGTGGCACATCCAGCTAGGACCCCTGTCCCCACCTCATCCTGAGACCCTGTCAGCAGGGCCAACCCAGCTCTAGCCCAGGCTGCCAACCTGAGCTTCATTTATGCAAATGTGACAGAGTGGGGTGACCAGCACCCTACAGCAATGAGTACACGTGTGCCATGGAGACCAGCACAGGACCTTTGGCAGCAGAAGAGGCTGGACGCAGCCCAAGTAGCCACCCACAGAAGGGACAGGTGAACAGTGACACTCACACCCTGAACGTCTCCTCAGCCCTGAAAAAGAACCCAGGTCTGTCACACATGACCCTGGACATCACACCTGTGAGGTAGCAGAGAAAACCAACTGCAAGTGAGAGTGTACATGGCCACCTGGGAGAGGTGTAGCCAAGGGACTGGCGAGCCTCCCAGGGGTGCTGGGAACACTGTGCCATCACATCAGGACAATGATTCACACAAGTCTTACTTACTTACTTATTGGTACCAGGGATTGAGCTCACAACCTGGTGCCTACCGGGCAGATGCTTATGCCACTAAGCTAAATCCCCGACCCCCACATGGGTATTTATGAGTAAAAATCCACACCCTGGCCAGGTATGGTGGTGCATCCTGTAATCCCAGCTCTCAGGAGGCTGGGACAGGAGGATCCTTGCAAGTCTGAGACCAGCCTGGGCTATAAAGTGAGCTCAAGGCCAACTTGAACTTCATAGTGAGACCTTATCTCAAAAAGACCAAAAAAAAAAAAATCCACACCCTATACATTGGTGCTTTGTGTGCTTTACGGTAGCAAGCCAGACCGCATAAAAAGTTTGAAAAATATAAATGTACACCTCTGAGCACCTTCTATGTGTCAGGTCTAAAGAGTATCTCAGCCAAGATTGTAACATTGTAAGATCTTCCAGTGGGGGAAGAAAATATTCTCAAATAGCAATCCCAGGTTGTCCACCCCAGTGGGACAGGTAATGAGAACAGGGCAAGGGTATCAGTACTACCTGTGATGTGGGGGAGGAGTGAAACCAACTGATGAAATGCAGGAGCCCCCACACTTCCCTCCCACCATGACGGGGACAGCTGCTCCGTCACTCATTCACCAGGTGTCTAACAAATCAGGGGCCGTAAGCATGTGCAGAGCCCAAAGGCCAGCTGAGAATCAGACACAGAGGACACAACACAGAAAGCCCCAGGTGCCAGCAGAAGAGAACTGGGCAAGTGCGAAGGTGAGAGGGCGCGGAGGAGGCGGCCGCAGCCGGCCATGGAGACAGGCTGCTGTAACAGCAGCCGGGTGGGCTTCCAGAGAGGGCTGTTTGAGCACAGTGAAAGACAGAAGTCGGGCAGGCCCAGAGCAGGGCGACTCATCAAGTGTGAAGCAGGGTGAGACCACTACAGAGGCCCTGGAATGCCATGCTAGGAGAGATTGGATTTTGCTGTCAGGGTCTATACATGCACTGAAACAAGGGCACACAGCATGGGCAGGGTTTTTTTTTTGGGGGGGGTATGTTTTTGTTTTTTTGAGACAAGGTCTCACAATGTAGCATTCAGCCTGGTTTTGAACTCAAGGAGATCCTCCTGCCTCAGCCTTCTGAGTGCTAGGGCTACAGGCATGTGCCAGCACGCCTGGCTATGGTCCTTTATTTTTATACAGAGGGTGGCTTCAGGACACAGTGCCCTGTACCTGCTTATTTCACCTCGCAATCTGTCTTGATGAGTGTTTGATCTCAGTGTGTGAGTCTCCATTTTATTTTTTATTTATTTATTTGGTCTTTTTGAGACATGGTCTCTCTATGTAGTTCAGGCTGGTCTTGAGCTCGTACAGATCCTCCTGTCTCAGCCTTCCAAGTGCTGGGATTACAGATGTGAGCCACTGCACCTGCCTCCATCTTATTTTTTATGGCTGTATTCTGGTTTGAGCAGACCATAATTTGTTCAAGGTTCTCTGTGAATGGACATTTAGTTTGCATCTTTTTTTTAATGTGGATTTAATTTAGGGCCTCTGCACTGAGTCACATCCCCAAACTCCTTTGCAAAATTTTGAGAAAGGATCTTGCTAAAATTCTAACTTGCCTAAGCTGAGCTCAAACTTGCAATATTCCTGCCTCAGCCTCCTAGACCGCTGTGATTACAGGGGTACACCAAGTCCATCTGCTATTCCAAATAAACAGCAAAGACTAACCTTGAAAATAAGTAATTTTGCCTACCTGCTAATACATCTGCAGGATAAATTCCTCCAAGTACAGCTTCTGGGTGTGAAGAAATGTAACTCTCAGAAGTATTCCTAGAGAGGACACACTTGAGGTGTGAGGTTCATCCAAGGAATGAACCTCAAGCCTGGCATGATAGTGTATCTGAGGGAGGAGGCAGATCCAGCTGATGAAATGCAGAGACCTGGGAGCCCCCACAACAAGCAGAAGGATCACAAGTTCAAGACCAACTTAGCACAATCCTGGATCAAAATTAAAAATAAAAAGGGCTAGAGTGTAGCTCAGTAGAACAATACTCACCCACCATGCAATAGACCCTGAATTCAACCCCTAGCACTGCCCCCGCAAATACTTTTCTGAAGATCAGGCCCACTAGGCCCTTAGCCCTTCTCAGCTCTGGCTCTGAAGTTGAAACCCAGGCCAGAGGGAGGTGGACAGAGACTGGGTCACCACAACAGCAGCTGTAACTGGTTTCCCTGGGTGAAGGAACCAGCGCGCCAAAGAAACACTGGCAGCCCTGGCAGAGAGGGATGGGACAAAGGGCTCAAGAACTACCAGCTTCCGTCTAGCCATCCCAGGTGACAGAGCAACAACTCTTGCCACATCCTGTGCAAAAGCTGCAGGGACATCTCAGCCATGTTAAGACACTCAAGCTCCGTGACATTTTCCTGTCTTTCCTGGACCCGTTACGTAATTCACATGCCTGCCAGCCATCACCACCTAAGTGCTGTCCTTCAAGCCAGTGATGTGTGAGAGGTGGAGGAAGTCTCAAAAGGAATGAGTGTCCCCAGCAGGAAAGCTGAGGATGTGCAGTGCGTAAGACACAGCTCCCTCCCCTCTCTCCACATCAGGCACTGCTACTGACAGCCATGGATGAAAGAAAAGGGCTCCTGCCCCAGCGAAGTGGGAGACACCTTTTAAAGAAAGAACTTTGGTCACCCTTTCCATCCCCACCCAAGCTCGGAGCCCACAGCCTGGGGCAGCTTGGAACTAGGGACAGCAAAGCCTGCTTACCCACAGAGGTTACAGTACAGAAGTCCTAACTCACGCGCAGTGGATCAACAGTTCTTCATAGAGCAAAGACACACGGTGGTAAACCTAGAGTCTCACGTCCTGCCTGTTTAAATCCCACTGAGAAACACACAGCATTGCACCTCCTCCTCCTGGACAGGAGGCGCCAGCAGCGCCTGGGCCTCAGTCCACTGTGTACACACAAGGTTGCCCCAGTACCTGGAAAGCCACCTCTCCCCGTCCACCTCCACTGTCCCCACAGCCCCAACTCAACTGCTGTCCACCCCAGCCCAAGCAGAGCAGGCTGCTGCTTCCTGGGGCACTCAGTTACCACCAGAACCCTTATTAACCTGCTTTTCAGCTCTCCACAGCAGTTCAGTATGCCGCACTTTCGGGTGGACCAGGGTCACGAGGTCACTAAGGGCAAGAAGGACCAGAAAGCTTTTTCCCCAGGCTCTCACAATTCTCCCTTCTGAGCCTCAGTTTTGCCACCTACAGAGCAGTATAACAACTCCAAGGTTCCCCAGGCTAGTGGGAGGATGGAATGAAAGGATACACATAAAATGTAATTTGCAAAGCCCTACAAATTCCAGTGAGGACAAAATTATTGTAATTAGTTGCTAATATTAATTGATATTAATAGCCTTGCACATAGCCTTTGCCAACACCTATCAATGTGCCTTGCAGGAACCCAAACTGCTGATGGACTCACTGCTCCTTCTAAATAAACCCACAGCTGCAGGAGGCATGAAGAGGGCTCCATGGCACTTCCATTCAGAGTCTGTGGTTGTTATTTTTCAGTAAACCATGACCCAGGGGGCTTCAGGAACAGCCCCATCCAGCAGAGAGAGGATTCTCAGCCACTTGCCAGCAGGACAGGGCCTCTCTTGGTAAAGGCTGTCCAGGGGGATTGCGGCAGCAGAAAATTAAAGGTACTACATGTCCCATGATGTCTGATCAGAAAACACCATGCAGGGTGACAGATGCTGTAAGTTCCAGAATTCCCACTCTGCCCCCTTTTTGGGAGGCAGCCATCTGGGGAGCCATTCTGATGCCCAGGTGAAAGGTCCACAGATGAGCGCTTCCAATGGGGGACCAGCCTCAAGGGGGACCTAAAGAGATTCGAGGCTGAGGAGACACAGAAGCATGCTGCGTTGTGTGGACGCGCCCTGCTTGGTCTTCCATGGTCACATGACAGGCTCACCCTGCAAAGTTGCTGCCAGCCACTTGGGTTCAAGGCTGGCTAACTCAGGACCTCACCTGAGCATTCGGACACCAGCAGCTCAGCAGAGGTGTATGAAGGGTCCCCACTGAGGGAGTGATGCTCACATAGGTCAACTACAGATCTTCACCTGGGTTTCTGAATGGGTCCAGTACTCCTCAGCAATGGTGTGGTCCTGGAAAAAGCTGGAGACCTCATCTTGTCCGCTGAGAACTTGAAACAAAGTGCCCAGGGCTCTGTTGAGAACCTCTTTTTTCTATCTATAGCTGATTTTTTTAAAGTTCATGGATAAATGCTCATGACCTGGTATTGAAGGAACAATAACAAAACACAAGTTTACACTAGAAAGAACACCTTCCCAAGCTCCAAAGGTGACTATTTTTTGATTGTGAAGCTGGTGTGATTTGCAGTCTTATCCCAACCTTGTCTGTGTTCCAAGTTTACTGTATTAGACAAGTCTGAGCTCTGCGTCTAACAGCAAAGCAGCCTGAAAAACTGGGTTCTAAACCACCAAATTCCCCGAGTCTATATGTACTTTGTGATGTGTGACTTTTTAAAACAAGGTGGAGCTGGAAGTGATGCAGGTTTGGCACAAAGGTCTTCTGGGTGGGATCTTCCCCCTCTGGTTTCCGCTCCCAAGAGGAGAAGGAAAAGGAGGCGTCTGCCAGGCTTCCTGCCTCTCTCAGCAGGCGCCTGCTTTGGGGAATATACAAGTCTGCTTAACAGGCACCTGCAGCTCTGGATGATACCTTGGCCCAAATGAACAATCCCCTTTGGATTGCTCTTATAGCTACCGCTTTTCAAGCATAATTCCAGCTGTATCCTGACTGGTAATGCCGTTAACCTATCTGCTCATTTGTTCAGCTGAAAACTTGGCAGACACTGAGGCACTATTAGCTGAAGACTGCAAAAGTCACCACTGGAAGCCACAAACCCCCTTCGCTGTGTTCTCTCCAAGCGCAGCTCCATGGTGGCCAGGCATGGGAAGAGACAGCCCACAGCAGCTCCTTAGCTCCCTCTGCATTCTGTCTGCTCCTTGCCAGTCCGTTGGAGAAGCAGCATTGGAAGGAGCACGCCTGTTAACAGTGCCAACAGTCGCCAAAGGTCTCGTTGACTGGGGGCCCAGCCTGTACCTATATGGTAGTGGTGGGGATGATAGGAGGGGTGAGAAAATCCAAAACTTGGGGGCCCATCCAATTCTCACCATGGCCACTTCTACTTTCCTTGCCTCTCTGAGTCTGAGGTCACAGTCAGTGAGGATTTATTTTGGCCCTGCTAGGTGCTGGGTCCAAGGCACACAATTGTGCAGACGTGAACAAAGGCCTTTGGATACCCTGTTTCCTCCATCTGGAACCACCTACCTGACCCTTTCTACATGGTGACACCCCACACATACTGTAGCCTGAGCCTCTGTACTGTAGCCCAGAGCCTCTGTACTGAGCTATTTCCCCCAGCTCTTCTGTTTTTTAAATTTATTTTTTTTTAATTAAGCTTACTGGTATATTTTATTTTATTTTATTTTATTTTATTTTATTTTATTTGGTACCAGGAATATAACTCATGACCTTGTGCTTGCCAGGCAGGCACTTAAGCCACTGAGCTCAATCCCCAGCCCTTATTGGTACATTTTAAATATACATAATGTTATATTCATCATGGGGAATTTGTACACACACGTGATACATTTTTATTCCTTATTTTTTTAATTTTAGACAATGTCAGTAGGTCACTAAATTGCCCAGGCTGGTGCCAAACTTACGGACCTCCTGCCTCAGCCTCCCAGAGTGCTGGGATTACTACAACTGGCTCACATGGTAGCAGTTTAACTATCACTTCTCCAAAAAAGTATCTGCCTAACTAATGTTCCCTCAAAGAAAGCACCCTGACAATTGCAGTTGTTCTGTGTTTAATGTTTCTCTCCCCAGCTGGACTCAGCTCCCCACACACCACTGGCTCTCTTGACAGAGACCTTCCTAAATAAAGTAAGTGGCCCATAAGCTTATAGTTGAAGCTGGTGTGCTGAGGATGTCCCATGTGCCAAACCCAGGGTGGAACCAACTCTGCACGGCAGGGGTCAGGGCAGCTGTATACTCTTGCTTTAGAGATAAAGGAAATTGCATCACCCCTACTCCCTGTTTGAAAGACAAGAATCAGAAACTGGTAAGTAACTCACCCAAGAAGACAGGGCTAATAAAGGCAAGGGTCTGAACTTCACTCCCTAATTCTCTCTCCAGGTCACCAGAAGGACTTGGCTCATTATATCCTCTCCTCCTGCTGCCAGACCCCCGGTGGTCACTTTGACCCTTCCTGAATTCTCCAGCTCCTAACCCAAGGCACCCAATTCCAACTTTGGCCCTCACATCCTCTGCCCATCAGCTCCCAGCCCTTCCCTCTGCTGCAATCGGCAACACTCACACTAAGCCCCAGGGCTGTGTCCTACCCCTGGGCCTACTGCCCTGAAGGAGACAAGGGTCTAAGTCACCACAGTCCACTGGGACTAGCATGTGGCTGCATCCTGGCAGAGCAGGACTTCAGTGAGCTCACGAGCGAGACCCAGCAGTTAGACCCAGCTCTCCTGCCTCCACCCCCAGCTCTGCCCTCTCTCTTCTACCTGTCTCAGAGCAGATGGCTGGGGGCCAGGATGATAGACACAGCTCTCCAAGGCCTCCGGATCTGTGGCATAAGAGGTCAGTGGAACCTGCATGACCTAGGAAAACCAGGAAAACTTCAGTCCTAGAAAAAACAAATTGCAGTTCAGTGGAGCCAACTCAGCGTGGACAGAAGAGACCAGGTATGAAGCAGACACTCTGACAATGGTGGCTCCAGAGGCCTGGCCCAGGGCTCATGGACCTCTGACCAGAGCTGCTGGAAAAAGAGAAAAGAAAGGCAACAGAGACTAAAAGGACACCTGGGGCCAGAGGGGAAGCAAACAGGAGGGAGCCAGGTTTCCTCCAAGTCAGGACAGGAATGAAGGAAGAAAGACACAGGATGCCACTGCTTCAAAACACAGGGCTGAGCCTGTGGCTTCCTTCTGGGAAGGGCTCCCGTTGACCACACTGGGATCAAGTCCAGACTCCCCAATGGGACCTTCAGAGGTCTTCATGACCCAGACCATCGCACCCACATCTGTTGGACCTCCACTTCTGCCTGGGGTTCCTTCTCACCAGAATCCCTTCTTTTCCTTCACGGGTCCAGCACCCTCATCCTTCAGATGAAACAAGAAGACACACCCCAGGTCTGTGGGGAAGCACTTGGCTCAGCTTTCGATGCAAAATGTGATGGCCCCACCTTCAGGGTGGTGAGAAGATGAAACAGTAACTCATGAAAGCACTTTGAGGCCAGATATCAAGACACACACCTATAACTCTAGCACTGAGGAGGCTGAGGCAGGAGGGTCACTGCAAGTTCAAGGCCAGCCTATACTGCAAAGTGAGTTCAATGCCACCCTGATCTAATATCAAGATTCTATCTTAAAAAAACCAAAACAAAACAAAAAACAAAAACAATAATAATGAAATAGCACTTTGAACTGCACCTGGCACACAGTAAGTGCTCAATAAATGAGCTGTTGTTTCTATTGTCCTCTGGGCCCCTTTTAAGGCCCTCTGTCTCTACCACAAGTAGCATACTGTCTTGTGGTATTCGTTACACACTGGCTCCCTCAGCCAACCAGAGCCTTTTCAAGAGACGGACCCACTGTTCTGGCCTCTATTCCTGAGGCCCCAGTAAGGGCAGTGTACAGCAGGTGTCCAGCAAGCACTGCTGGCCTGTGGGCCTTGGCCGAGGTCCTGGCACAGACCCTGCCCCGAACTCCCAGGGACCAGCTGTAGGCCTCCCAGAATTCACCCTCCAAATCCCCAGTCTCAGTCTGGCTGCTACTCGTTTTCAAAACAGTGAAGGCTGTACTCTGCCTTGCAGAGGCTGTTTCTACTCCAGGGAATATACAGAGAGAAATGAGCACAGCAGGGACTGGAAATAGCACCACCGAGCCCCTCTCAGGGACAGGGCTGGGCAGGCCAGCCAGCAATCAGGTGCAAAACCTCAAAGACAAATCAGGCATGGTGGCTCACAGCCGTAATCCCAGAACTCGGGAGGCTGAGGCAGGAGGATTGTTGCGAGTTCGAGACCAGCCTGGGCTACAAAATGAGCTCAAGGCCAGCCTGAACCGCATAGCAAGACCCTGTCTCAAAAAGACAAAAAAAAAAAAAAAAAAAAAAACCCTCAAAGACAGAGCAAGTGCGAGAACACAGCTCAAGCCCACAGAACAACCAACTCTAGTGGACCAGGACAAGCGGTTGGCCTCCACTGTTCTTCCAGCTGGGGGAGGGATTTAGAAGAGGCTCCTTGTACACCCAACCACAAAAGCGACTTACAAAAGCTCCCTAGCCAGACGTTGAGGGTGCACACCTGTAATCCCAGCACTCATGAGGCTAAGGCAGGACCAACATCCAAAGTTCCAGGCCAGCCTGGGTTACATTGAGAGACCCTATCTCAAAAAAACAAACAAGCGCACCCCAGATTGCTGATGGCTCTTGGGGAGTTTTTACGGTGCCTGCCCAACCCACACCAGCCACTCAGGACTCCAATCTGGATTGGGGCCACTATCTATGTCCATCTCCCCAGCAGACTGGGAGCCCCCACAAGGCAGGCTCAGGTACCAATCATCTTCAGACCCCTGTACCCTTAGCATGGTGCTTGGCGCATAGTACATGCTCAGTAAGTTACAAGCAACAAGATATGGCAGCAAGAGAGCAGCCCTGATTCAAGGATGACCCCACCTGGGCTGCCCGTATCATGATCAAGAGTGGCACAAATTTCCTCAAAGCCTCGGTTTCCCTCACTGACAAACAGGGTAACAACAAACAGTTCTCCCACAGCTGCTGTAAGAATGAACTGGCAAAGTATTCGTGGAAAGCACAAAAGCCTCACAGGAATGTCAGCAGCCCTTCCAGCTTCGGCTCAATTGTCCCTTTGTGCTGGAGGCTTTTTCACTGGCCTTGCTCCCCCTTGCCAGCAATGAACCCACCTCTGCACTCCTGTTCCTTTGTTTTGTGTTTTTCACATAGCTTTTTCCAAGTCTGGGTCCTCCTCCCACCTGAGAGCCACCAGATGCCTGGGACATCCGTTGTTGTGTTTGCGTCAAACTTGGGCAAACGGATTTGGCTGTCAGTGCTCTCCCACCCCCAATTCTAACCCTGACATCACAGCACTATGGACAAGACAGTCATCACCAGAGTCCAAGGGACAAGGAGCACAAGAAGGGGCACAGCAAACAATGCGCTATGGACGTCACACCTCCGAGACCTTGGCCTCTGCAGGTACAGGTGTGCTGGCGCTCCAGGCTGACGGCAGCGCACAGCCTCCAGGGCACAGATTGCTACTTCTTGCCTTACATAAAACGCCCAGCACTCGCATACATAATACATGGCCTTCACCTCGCAGGCAGGTATCAGGCACGCAGACACCTGCTCTGCCCCACGATGCCCTGGAACAGAGGGTGGGGTGAGATGTCTGGCCTCAAACAAACCCCAAACAAACAAGCATGTGGCCAGGGAATCCGTGCCCACTCCCCAGCCCGGGGAGTGCCTAGGCATGGCCTGGAGCCACCTCGCACAGATACAAGTAAAGCAAGCAAGGAGCTCAAGGGCGCGCCTAGGGAAGAGACACAAGGCCAGCCCACAGGACACACGCTTCCAAACCAGCCTCTGAGGTCCCTCGGAGGCAAATATTCCTGGAACCCCAGCCCCGCGTCAGTCCTCCCCAAACACACAGCCCAGGCCACCCACAGTATCGCAGCCGCGCAGGGCACGGATGCCTCCCTTTCTCGCCCAGCGGCGCTTGCAGCCCCACTTGCAGGCGCCGGTCCGTCCTCCGCCCCGTCCGTCCCCAGCTACCCCCACCGGCAGGTCCGATTACGCTCCCGGCGCGGGCCCCGCCACGTTGGCGTGAGGGGGTGCGGGCACACCCACGGGCCGCCCCGAGACCCTGCAGGGCGGGGGGCGGATCTAACCGGATCGGCGATGCCACGGACGCCCCCTCCCTCCATGGCCCCGCCGGCCGTGTCGTCCCCTCGTCCGGGAACCCGCGGAGACCGCGACCCCCTGGCGGGCCCTTCCCACCCCTCGCAGCCCCTCGCCCCGCGGAGTCCGCACTGTTCCCACCAGGTCCCCGGCGCGAGGCCGCCCGGGCGGGTACCTCAGGAACCCATGGCGGTGGCGCGTGCAGGGGACGCGCGGCGACGGGCTCTGCGGGCGGGGCGGGCGCGCGACGCCACAGCCCGGGTCTGGCCACGGCCGGCGCGTAAGAGCCCAGAGGAACGCCCGCGCATGAGCAGTGGGGGGCGCCGTCGGGAAGGGCGGGGCAGGGAGCGCGAGGCTGAGATCACCCGCCCGGCCTTAAAGGGGCAGCACAGCGAATGCCTGTGAGCGGCTCGCGGAAAGCAAGATTTCGCCGCTCTCCCCGCCCCACCCCACCCCACCCCCCGTTTCCCTCCCATCACAGAACTTTCTGGGGTTCCAAGACAGAACCCTGGTGTACAGTCAGTCCCAGACACGCTGCGGCTGGCTAGTGCTTCACCCTGCATGTAAGTCTGTTTTGAAGGTAGAAAACGCAGCGGTCACTTGTTGCGTGAAGGATGCGTGTGGAATAGTTGATGGACTGCACAGAAGAGGTGAAACTGCAAAGGGCCAGAGGCTTTTTTCTTCCCGCCCCACTTAGAGCTTCGTTCCTGCCCCCACCCCACCCCGCCCCTCTGTAGCACCCAGCCGGATGCTACCGGTACCATTACAGCTGCCTGGCCCATTTCCGTTTGCCTGCCCACATGTCACCCAGTTAACTGAAGAGCATAACATGCAATCAGGTTCTGAGTTGATGTGCTCAAGATCCGTAAGTTTATTTCTAGCTTCAACTTGGGCTCCCAGGCTGTCTACTAGCACCTGGTGGAGGTCCAAACCCACCATCCTCTCAACACGCAAGCAAACCTGCTCTCCTGCAGCCTTCCCCCCAGCTGCGGGCACCCCCAGCCCCTGTCCCCAGGCCACGACTCCTATGTTCATCCTGGAAACCTTACTGACCCTGCCTGCAAACCATCTAAACTCTGACCCTTGCGCTCGCCCTACTGCCTCCACTCACTGCCCAGGATTACTGAAAGGTTCTCCAAAGTCAGCTTCCTTTTTCTGATCTTGCCCTCTGGCCTGTTCTATGTTAATGGGAAAATCGGAGGGATTCTTTTAAAACCTAAACCAACCTTTGAGTGCAAGGTCTTGAATTCAGTCTCCAGCACTGCAAAATAAACATACAATGCTAAGACAAAACGCTTTGCTCAGAACCTTCCAACTACTCTTCATTACATTCTATTTTTTTCTCTAAATAAGAGGCAAAGTCCTTACAAGTCTGCACAAAGCCCGAATGTGACATTCTTCCTTCCTGGATACGTGTGACTTTATCTCCTGCTCTTCTCTGCCTCTGCACTGACCCCTTGTTGTTCCTAGAACAAATCAAACATTCAGCTGCAAGCCCTTTGCACCGCTTTACCCTCTGCTGGGACCACTGCGCCCCCAGTCACCAAAATAGCCCACGCCCTAGTAAAACTTCCAGACCCCTCATATGTGCTCCATATGCCTTCTTCATCCTGCTCTATTTCCCAACTAACATTCCATTTCTATTGTACCGCGTAATCTCCCTGCTTTGCTGTTTGTCTTCTTGCATGAGAAGAAACATTGCATGATGGCAAAGACTTTGCTCCCAAACTGGTCATGTGGTTCAGTGATACAGCACTTGCCTACTGAAGCCCTGGATTCAAACCTCTGTACTGAAAAAAAGAAAAAGAGGACTGGGGATCTAGCTCAGCAGCATAAGCGCTTGCCTGGCAAGCGTGAGGCTGTGAGTTTGATCCCTGGTACCAAAAAAAAGAAAGAGATACTGTTCTTTTTTTTCCTGATGTAACTGCAGTACCTAGCATGGGGGCTGGCATGGTGAACATAGGTAAAAAGTATCTGTATGGGGAGGAATATCCTAAAGAGGCAAAATCCCATAGAAAACTTTGCTTCTAGCCTAGGGTGGGGACCAGGCTTATGAACTGCAGTGTCATCATTTGCTTTTGACCCCACCCCCACTTCCCTCTCCCTACTCTAATCCTTTCAGGATAAAGTCCTTCTCACAGCAACTATCACCATGGCTGTAACGCTTATACACCACTCATTGTCTGACATTCACAGTTCCCTCCAGAGCTGTCAGGCCAACTGTACCCAAATTCAGGAACTTGGTCCCTGCTCTTCAAGGGCACTCATGGATCTCAACTTACAGAGGCCCCAGGCTGGCAGGGGGCAAAGGCAGGTGGCGGGTATTTTTAGGCATGGTTTGCCAGACAGGGGCTCAAACACAGAAAGTCACCTGGCCTGGTGGAAGGGCAGGTCAGCAGGTGGCACTGGGATCTGTCGTCCTCGGTTGTTCCTTGTTGGGAGGAAAGCTCAGGCTTTCCAAGGGGAAGACACACACAGAGTCCCGACCTGATGGGCGAAACCCAGCTGTCCCAGCTCCTTTCCAGGCCTATGGCCACCACCCTTGCTCAGTCCACCTTAGGTTCTGGACAGTTGTAACTGGGTTTCCCAACCCTCCAGCGTGCTTTACACCTACCACTGGCTAATGAAGAAAGTATGTTTTTCCCCACTGCCGGTGCCACCCCTTTCTACTCTTGGAACAGCCAGCCTCCTTCAGGGGTGAAGGCAGATGTCACCTGTTGGCTCCTTTTTTTGGTGCTGGGGGTTGAATACAAGGCCTTGGACATGCAAAGCACACATTGTAACACTGAACGACACCCTGTACTTCCTGTGCTTCCATTTTAATTTGTTTCTCCCCAGCAAAGAGTGGGAAATAACCTGAAAGTCACTCAAGAATGGTTGAGTAAATTCTGGTAGATCCACACAACGGCAGCTTATGTAGATATTAAAATAGTCTTTTTCGCTGGTGATACAGCTCAGCAGCACAGCGCCTGCCTGGCAAGCTCAAGGTTGTGAGTTCGATTCCTGATACAAAAATAAAATAAAATCATCTCTTTACAGATGCCCAATCGCACCCACGGAGGAAATAACTGGGCACTAATATTGGGTGAAAAAGGTAGTTATACTTCTGTATGACAGCCTGGTCTAAACTCTGTGAAGAGAACAAATACTAAGAGGAAAGATTGGAAGGAGAGATAACTTAAAATGATCTATTAAGGGATCTTTCTAAATTCTAGGGTTATTGGCTGATTATTCTGTTTTTGCTTCTCTGTATTTTCTAAAATGTGTTTGCAAAAGCATCTGATATTTTCCTCTGTGTGTGTACATGTGTGAGAGAGAGAGAGAGAGAGAGAGACCAAGACAGAGACAGAGGATTGAATCCAGGACCCCTTCATGCTAAGCTGGATCCCTAGCCCTTTTTTATGTTTTTATTTTAAAACAGGGTCTCACTGAGTCATCAAGTTGTCCAGGCTGGGCTCAAACTTGAAATCTTCCTGCCTCAGTTTCATAAATTCTTAGATTACAGGTGTAAGCCACCCGGCATGGCTTAATATTTTCAAACTAAAATTATTTTTTAAAATGCTAAAAAGAAAAAAGAAATGCCGTACTGTTCCATCCTGTGAATCACAATTCATCTGAATGGATCTGGTACCCCTACCAGACTGAGATTGTATCCAGGGCAGAGATTGAGGTTCGGCTTATTTCTATACCCTCCCTTGCCCTGTTCGGGAAATGTCCACAGATAAAAAACAAAAGCACTGCTGAGTATCAGCTGTGGAAGGGGAAATCTGACTGTGCCTCAGTTTCTCCAGCAATAAATAAGTGGGTCATGAGAATGAATCACACAGCAAGATTGCCCGATAAATGTATATTTAAAATCTATATTTAAATGTATATTTAAAATATTTGGGCTGACAGTCACGCTGCTGTCAGCCAGATGATTGACCTGTCCTGTAGGAGTTAGAGCATTTTGGTCGCAATGGGCAAAAACTCCATTCAACTGATGTTAAACAAAGGCACAGCGTTTATGGGCTGACTTAATTAGGAGGTTAAAGAACCGGATTTGAGGCTTTACACAGGATTGTTGGGATTCTAATTCTGTTCGTGGTGTGTGTGTGTGTGTGTGTGTGTGTGTGCGCACACGCTTGTTTGGCCAAATTCTCAAGCAGCCTTTCATCCTTTCACCCCAACGGCAGAAATTGTACCCATTTTCCAAGAATTCCAAAGTATGTCCCACGACCACCTCTGATTGGCCCAGCCTGGGTCACAGTCAGTCTTTGTAGAGAAAATGCAGAGTGTCAGTTGGCCAGGCCTAAGGCACAGCCCCACCCCTGGAGACAGTGGGTGGAGTTAGCCCCTGTCTACCCCAAGTACACATGGCAGGGTGAGCCCAGAAGGAAAATTGAGATGTCCATGCCCAGAAGAAGTAAGAGTGCTGGGAAGGAGCCAGGCATGGTGGCTGTAATCCCAGCACTTGAGAGGCTGAGGCAGGAGGATTGCCACAAATTCAAGGCTAGCCTGGGCTGCATAGCAAGACCCTGTTTTAAAAAGAAAAGACAAAACAAGACTGCTGGGAGGAAAAGAGTCTCAGATACTCTGTAGCTCAGGAAGTTTCAGTGACTTTTTCCAGGTCACTCAGAAAGGAAGATCAGAGACAGAGCCTTGGTGTGACCTCACCAGGGCAGAGATGGACAGAGCCATTTGTGTAAGGTGGCTCTTTGGAGGCCTGTAGCCTGTGCCAGGCTCAAACCACCTGGCTGAAAACCTGACTCCACTACTGTGAGACCTTGGGCAAGTCTCTCAAGCCTTAGCTTCCTTCTCTGTAAAATGGGCCCATTACCAGAAGTATTCTTTGAGGGCTGAGGTACAGACTGGATGAAATGAAATAACACAGGTAAGGCTGTTAGTACAAGGCCTGGTATATTAAAAGCACTCAATAAATGCTGTTTCTGGGGCTGGGGTAGAGCACTTCTCTAGCAGGCACAAAGCCCTGAGTTCAATGCCCAGCACTGCAACTCCGCTTACAACAATAAGCCAGGTAAGAAGGGCCTTTCTGGTAGGAGTGAGAAACATACACAGATCCCATGAGCTGTTTTGGAACAAATCTGCTCTATGCTGACACACTGTTCCTCATTCCTGCCTCCATCCCTTTCCTCTTCCTCAATTCCTACCCCGCTTCAGGTCCCTCACAAAACCTCAGTTCCCCCGGGTGTGATTAAGTGGTGAAGGGGAAAATATACAGAGTAACACACCATGAGTAGATAGCTCATTTATGTAAATATGTGTGAATTATGTGTGTTATTTTTTTTTCATTTTGTGTATTTTTTTGTTTGTTTTTTTTTAGACAGTCTTTCTATGTAGCCCAGACTGAGCTCAAACTCACAATGATTGTCCTGCCTCAGCCTCCCAAAGTGCTGAGATTATAGATATGCACCACCACGCCTTGCTTGTGCATAATTTTAAATGTGTAGGAAATTTTTGGAAGTCAGGAGAATAGCTGCTCACACAAAGGGAAGGCAAAAAAGACCAGATCTTAGCTCTTTTTGAATCCCCAGAACCTGGGGCTGGCATGAGGGTCCTCTTCCTCTTCGTTGAAACTACTGTTTAGTGGGCTTTTACTGTGTGCCAGGCAGTGTGTGAGGCTGACAGTCAACTCAGCAAGCAGCAGTGAGCACCATTTGACAGATGAGGAAACGGAGGCCCAGGGAGGCATTGTTACTCGGCCAAGTGAAGAGCTTGGCACAAGTGAGCCCCATGGACATTTGGGGAGCGAACCCAGGACCCACTCCCACTCCACTGGTGGGAATCGGCCAGCAAGAGAAAATTCTTCCAATGTCATGCAGCCCTCACCATCTGGATGGTGACCTCAAGGACATCAGTAGTCGCCAGGAAGCAGAACAAGGCCGCTCCAGGGGACACTGCTGCGCCACACCAGTGAACTGAGGACGCTTTACCGCGTGGCTTGCTGTGAGAAGAGCCTGAGCTCGCTCAGGTCCCTCCCCTGTCTGCTGCAAACCCGCCTCACCCCCCAGCCCGCCAGGTGAGTCCTGTTCCAATCCTACCGCCTGTCTTCCTGCTGGCTCCCCTGGAATCACCTCCCAGGTTGAAGCCAAGGGTCAGGAAAGGGAGGTCCTCCTGCGGGTGTAGGGGGCAGGGGAGCTGCAGGCTGGCCCTGGGTTTCTCCAGAAGGACTTAATGAGGGGATGGGGAGGAGAGGAGGAGAAAGGGAGGCCTGGCTGTCTCAGGGACTTGTGCCCGCCCCTGTGAACCCCAGGTGGGGTGACTTCAAAGGGAGGGGTGGGGCACAGTTTAATCACAGGTGCTGTGGAGATGCTGGGATGAAAGGCCTTGGGAGGAATAATTACCCTGGACAGGCCCGGAGCCCAGGCTGTGATCTGCCTGCCTGTAGGAGTGGGGAGCTCCAGGGAGGCTCCCTAAAGGGGCTGTGCTACTCCTGGCAGCCCCAGAGCCAAGCCCCTGCTTCTCACCCAGCCGCTGCCGGCAACCCTGCCATCCGTCATCCTCTCCTGCACAGCAGCCCGGCCTGGGAGGGGGGCAGCCTGGACCCGAAGCCTCCTGGACAGTCCTGAGGATAGAGAGATGCTGGTGATGCCTCCAGGCTGGGGTGAAGAGGAAGCCAGAGGAAGGAGGAGGAGAACAAAGCAGCTTGGTGTCTCCAAGACAATAAGACAGCCCAGGCCCCTTCTCCCTTCCCAGCATGCTTGGGGCAGGAAAGGGTTGAGCCCAGAGAGAAGTGCTTCAGGTGAGAATCACTGGAAGTCCCGGATGAGCAGCCTCAGGACTTTGGAGCATGGAATGTACAGGGTTTTGTTGTTGTTTTGAGACAGGGTCTCACTATCTAGTGCAGGCTGGCCTTGAACTAGTTTATGTAACCAAAGCTGACCTCAAACTCACAACCATCCTCCTGCCTCAGCCTCCCAAGTGCTGGGATTACAGGCATGCACTCAGATGTGCTCATTCCTTGGAAAGACTCCATGCGCTCCTGGGGTGCCTGTGTGGTGGGTTCAGCGAGAGGGTGTGGGGGCTCCACACTCTTAGCCTGAGCTACTCCCACACCTGTTTCTGGAATACAGTGGGAAGGCGGGCGGGAGAGAAAGGGGCAGAGAGGATCGTGGTACAAAGCTTTTCCTCCACGAGAGCTCTGCTGCAGGGCCTGTTGTTGGCGCTCACTTTGAGAGTCTGCCTGACATTCCTTTTCCTCACCTTTTCCACCGGTCCTCTGCCCAGGCTGACCACCAGCCCTGATGCCCGCAGTCCTTCCGGGATGCTGGGTCCCTCTCAGCTGAGCACTTCCCCTCCCCCCATGACTCACCCCTGGTTTGGGCCTGAGAATAAACCTGTCCTCCTCCGAGTCTGGCTTGCTCAGGCAAGGGCTCAGGCTAAGGGAAATGGCACCTTAGAGCACGGTGCTTCCCATTTTACAGATGCGGAAAGCAATTCTCAGTTCAGATGAGCTGCTCACAAGAAGGGCACAGAAGACCCTAATGGATTCATGGCCATTTCTGCAGAATCTGGCTCTGCATCCTCCCTCTGCCAGACTAGGTAGTTCCTGATCATATTTCACTACATCGAACCTCTGGGCCTTTGCACATGATCCTGCTGCTTCTGGGAACAACTTTCTTCATCACGGCCCTGTGAATCTCATTCATATCTCCAAGCTCATGTCAACTATCTCTGCAACATCTCCCTTGACACTAGACACCATCCCTTCTTCCTTTGTTCCTACGTGACACTGGACATCTCCTCGTGACTTCAAGATTCGGATAAGCCATCTTCTATCCTGTCTTTCCACTGAAGAGCTGTGGGCCCTGGAAGCTAAGACTCACATCTTGGGTCTCAAATGTGTGGTTACCATTGTTGCCAGGAAGTCTTTTCTGTGCCTCAGTGTCATCTATAAACAGGGTCAAACTGGGTGTGGTGGTGCATGCCTGTAATCCTAGCATTCAGGAGGCTGAGGCAGGAGGACTGCTGAGAGCTCATGGCCAGCCTGAAATGGACAAAAATAAAAATAAAATAAGCTGAGGATCATCGTACAGGAAGCTCCCTGGATTGTCCACCCCCTGGTCTTCTGCATCCAGCCCTGTGCTCCCCGCTCCCACCCTGTTCACCTTCATCTAACACCTCAGTACCCCGAGTACCTGAAGCCAGGCAGTGTGTATCCTGCATTCATGAAGATGACTCAGGACTGCGTTTGCCCTCTCTGGTCTGAGCCCAATTTCCTGGTGATTGTTTGGTGATGCATCCTGGTCACCCCTGTTTAATGTCACTTCCCGATCGCCAGCTGCCACTCCACCCACATACTCACTGCCTGAATCAGAAACAATCACCAGGTATCTGTAATCCCAGCACTTGGGAGACTGAGGTAGGAGGGTCATTGTAAGTTCAAGGCCAGCCTGAACTGCATAGTGAGACCCTGCCTCAAAGACCAAAAAACAAAAACAAAAAACAACCAACCAAACAAAACCCCCCAAACCAGACACTGGTAAAGATGATAGGAACAGGGTGAACCCAGTTTTGAATTTTTGTACATTATGACTTTCAAGAATGTAAACATTCATCCAAAAAATGAAATTAAGCCAAGCCAGAGAGGGGGAGCATTTACTCCTTATTAAAATGAGGAAATAGGGGTTGGGGATTTAGCTCAGTGGCTGAGCACCTGCCTTGCAAGCGCGTGGTCGTGAGTTCGATCCCTGGTACCGATAAAAAAAAATAATAAATAAATAAAATGAAATAATCATGCAGAGTAGAAAATTACAAGTGACTTCCAGGCTCTGGACTCTGAGTATACACCCAGAGTGACCCAGAAAAAAGTATTTCTGAATTCTTTACTCCATAAGATTATTTTTGTATTACTAAAATTGTTATTTTAAAGCTTACATGTATTGTAAGATACGGCAAGTGGACACATCGGTGTTATTAGGAGTTATAATAGCCACTGTAAAAGACACAAAATGTTTTTTTAAAGATTAGTTCCTTAGGGCCAGGGATTTAGCAGAGGCATAAGCACCTGCCTAGCAAGCGCAAAGTCACGAGTTCGATCCCCGGTACCAAAAAAACAAAAAAAAAAGTTCCTTAGTCAGACAGCAGGGTGCAATGTATAATCCCACCACTTGGGAGGCTGAGGCAGGTGATTTGCCAAGTGTTCAAAATCAGCCTGGGCTACAATACTGAGCGCAAGGCCAACCAGAACTTACACAGCGAGAAGGTCTAAAACAAACAAACAGAAAAAATTACTTCCTTGTAGTTTTCCTTAAGGCCATGGTGGTGGCAGTGTGGTCAGGCGGTGGCAGTGTGGTCAGGCGTTCAGCCCGGAAGGTCCCAGGGCAGGGAGGGGAGGGGCGGGTTCTGTGTCACCAGGCCTTGGGGATCGGTATTCCAGGACCCCTGCCGCTTCCTGGCTTTGGGCAATGCATCTGTGATAGGGACCTAGCTTCGCCTAACCCTCACACAGGGGTGCCTCACACAGGGGTGCCAGTGGAAAGAAGCCCCTTTCAGATGCATGAGCCAGGCCACTGTGTGACAAGATCTTCACATGCCAGCCCTGGAAAGAGCACTGGGCTATATTTAGGGCCGCATGATGCCGGGGTGACGGTCCCCCCTACTCCCAGGCTCGGCCACCAGAGCACTGGCCCTAGAAGTCATTTGAAACCTGCACTGTTGCTATCTGGAGGACATTAACAGGTTGTAACTCAAATCTTTTTTTTTTAGATGATCTTGTACAGTCCAGGTTGGCCCTGGACTCACTATGTAGTTCAGGCTGGCCTGGAACTCACGGTGATCTTCCTGCCTCGGCCTCCTGAATGCTGGGCTCACCGGCATATGCCATCACATCTGGCTACAATACAACTCATAACTCTTGTGTGGACCTCAGCTTGGTGACGAGCTTGCGAACCTGTGGGCTTGGGTTGGGGGACCCCAGTGCTCTTGAATCTGAGGCTGGACTTTAACAAGATTCTCAGGTGCCACCTGTCTACACACAAGTTCTCAAAGCCCCCTCGGACACATGGGCTACTCCCCAGTGGACGTGTGGTGACCATGACCCCTGCCACCTCCGCTTCCAGAGACAGGGCCTTGTTCTCGGTGACCTGTACTACTCAGGCAAGGCCCACTTTTTGTCAGCTGGGGAGGAACTCCAAGGGCAAAGAGGTGACAAATGGCTTCCGTGTCACTTTATTCTTTTCTACTTTATTACTTCAAATTAACAACCACAATAAAGCTCAAAAAAGTCCAATATTTACACAGGAAAAAAGTACAAAATTCCCCCCAAAGTTCTTCAGTATTTTTTTTTCAGTTTTTTAAATTACAAAGTAATAAAAAGCTTTGCTCTTTAAAAAAAAAAAAAGGAAGGAGAAACAGAGGTAAATAAATTAGGAAGTACACACATGGAGAAAACAAACAAAACTAAAACAGAAACAGATGTTAAATAGGAAGGATGGAGAAAGCCAACACTTAGCCCTGACCCCAGGCTCTTCCTCAGAAAGGCAGCACCCCGGGAGGAGGGACCTGGGCGACCGCCGAGACCACGGAGCAGCTGGTGACACGCGGCCTGATGCTGTCTGGGACCAGGAGTGGAAGATGGGGCCGCCACTGGCTGGCATCAGGGAGTGGTGGCAGGACTCTCTGTGCCCTGAGGGATGTGGAGGACACTGTCCCCCCATCCTTGTTAGGGGGAGGAAAACAGAAGCTTGGCCTGGCAGGTGGGGTGGGCACCCACTGTTCCGGGCTCACAGGTTGCACACACGCACACACGGGAGGCATCTTGGACCTGGCCTCTCCACCCTCTTGGGGTCTTCACGGAGAGGTGGACAAGGGGCCCAGATGCCCCTGGGGACACTGGAAAAGCCCAACACACAAAGTTGACTGCTGGCGTCTGAGAGGCGGGGGTTGTGTGTATTCGTCTGGTTGGTTCAAAGGTGCATGAAATCCGCTGGGACCTGCCTTCCATGACTGTGGCACTCCCCGACACGTGCTCCTCGGGTCACCTCCAATGGCTGCATCTCCAATGCCAAGAGTCCCCTCCTGTTGGTGCTGTGTAGCACAGGAACGGGTGGCTGGGTGGGGCTGTGCCATCTGGCTCCTGTGACCTGTTGTTGTCCAGGGAGCATGTGGCAGCCTGTAGGTTAGAGGCAGTGGCCACGGCAAGGGTACCAGAATCCTCGGTGTGAAGGGCACCCCATCTTTTTGCCACTGGCAACATAAAGAAATAAAATCCATCGTTGGTTTTGTGCTGGGTTTTTTCTTTTTGTTCATTCGAGTGGTTTTTTTTTTTTTTTTTCATGATTTTTTGTTTGTTTTTTTTAAAGAAAATACAGTGAAGACACTAGACGGGGAGAAAGGAGACAGATTAGGCGTCTGGCTGTCTGTGTTCTCCCATCTGTCGAGCCCCCTCCAGCTCCTGCCTTTCCGCCGCTGGAGCTGTCATTCCAGGGCCTGCAAACCCCACTCCATGCTGGGGAAAGGCTACCCTGGTCACACAGCTGCCCACCCCGCATTAGACAGTCTGATACAGCTAAGCCCTGCTCTGCACCCCAGCCCCACCTACAGATGAATTTCTGCAAGGCCAGTCACGCTCACAGTATCCAGAGGTGAGGCCAAGTCCCTTAAAGGGTACACAAATGCCCGCTGATAAGCACATCCCCAGGGAGCTCTGACACCCCCGCCCCCCCGCATCCAAGTTACCCCTCTGCTCCCATTCCCAAGCCAGGCCCAAATGGAGTTCTCCTGGGCTTGCGGGGACCGCCCTGCCCTTCCTCTAAGTGTGTGACTCCCTTCCCGAGGCTCTGTATGAACCAGCGTGCTTCATAGCCCACGGGCTGCAGCGGGGCTCAAACTCCTGTTAGGAACTAACTTCCCAGAAAATGTGAAGGAAACAGGGACAGGCTGGGCACGGTGGCGCATGCCTGTAATCCCAAGACTCTGGAGGCTGAGGCAGGCGGATTACCATGAGCTCAGGTCCAGCCTGAACTGCATAGTGAAATTCTGTCTCAAAAAGACCAAAAAAGGAGTGGGGCAGTGTAAGCGCCTGCCTGGTAAGCATGAGGTTATGAGTTTGATCCCCAGTACCAATAAATAAATAAATAAATAAATAAATAAATAAATAAATAAATAAAATAAAAAAAATAAAAAAGGAAATGGCACATGGGACAGAGCCAGGACTTAGCACAGGAACCTTCGGCCTCAGCTGCATAGGCTCTGAGGTTTTATGCTTCTGAAGACCCTTACTTTGGGGCCACCCTTTACCCCTTCCATGGCACACTGGTCTCCTCTGGGGCCATGGCTGTGTCCAGCACTCACCTAAGCAAACACTGGTCCGATGGTGGCTCTCCTCACTTTCCGAGGTGGTCAAATGGCACGCTTGTCTTTGGGAAGCAAGCAGAGAAATGGGGTACAATAAGCTTCAAGGTGGCCCTTACGCTGCTGGCAACCCAGGGTTGGCAGGTCTCTCCCCACCCCAAGTCCTTCATGCCAAGGGAAGGGACGTGGGACCCCAGTGGTTCTAGGACCCCAGGATGACCCTGCTCTGGAGACAGAGCATCGCCCAGACAAGTGAGGCACAGTAGTTGTTCCAGGCCACACCCAAGAAGGTGCCAAGGGGGCTCCCTCATGGCAGGGTCCTCACAGGAAGGATGGGGACAGGTCTGGGGCTTAACCAGGCAACAAGTGGTCCCCCTTCCCAATCCCCTGGAACAAATGTAGCCCATAGGTAGGGCAACCTAGCCCTCCAGTCCTGTGCCTGAGACCGTGGGGGGCTTCCTGGTGACGGGCTGGCCCCCAGCACTGCTACTCTCCAGGGAAAGTGACATCTCTGAGCCTCCATTTCTGGCCGTGCTTGGCGAAATGGACTCAGGAGACCTCAGGGGATTAACGGAGGCCCCATCCTGTACGGGGGCTCCGTGTGTCGTGGCTGCTCACCTGTGAGGCTGAGATCCGGGAGACCTCTTGCCGCCCAGTGAGGTCCGAGGAGGAGACGTTGGCGGGCGCCCCCCTGTGCAGTCTCATGCTCACCTTCCTCTCCCGGTCGACCCGAGAGATCGCTCTGGGAGAAGTATTGCCTGGAGGGAGGGCAAGGGGGAGGCAGTGCCCTCAGGTGGGCACCAGGGGACCAGACCCTTGGGGACAGCCCACAGCCCCGGTCTGCTGCTACTGACCAGCTTGCTGGATGCGGGAGGCTGGGGTAGAAGCCACAGGCTCGGCCGCACTGCGGAGCCGGTTGGCGGCGGCCCCCGTGGGTGGGCCTGGGGGCAGGGCTCGCGTGGCAGAGCCGCGCAGCTGCCCCATCCTCTCCTCGCGCTCGTGCTCCCGCCGCTCGCGGTCCACGTCCTCGGGGTTCCGGGCTGCACCCTGCAGAGACAGGAGAGGGGATGCTGGTCAGCTCAGAGGCCATGGCATACTGTCCCCTGGCCCCCTGGCAGGATAAAGTAGGAATCTGTGACCCGAGAGGGCCAGAAGTAATGCTCGGTCACGCAATGCGGACAGATGAAACCACAGGATCCCCAGAGGGAGAAGGCAGGGTCTGACAGCGGCGGGAGCTCAGACTCCCTGTCAGCCGGAGAGGGTGGTGCTAAGGCCCTAGGATAACCAAGGTCACCCTTGGCCTCCCAACCCAGCCCGCTCTGTGCACCAAGAGCCCTCAGCCCCGTGAGGCTTCCAAACCAAGCAGGGAAGGCGGTCAGAGGCCCACCTAGCGCACAGGCAAGGGACGCCCAAAGAGGAAAGGACAGGCCCCGAGCGATGGCTCTAGGAGACAGCAGGGCCAGGGCCTGGCCCAGGGCCCTTGGTGTTCAGCCAGGGGCTCTTTTCACCACTTGGCCATCCATGTCCTGCTCTCAGATCTGGCCACAACTCCTGGCAGGTGCTGTGGGGTCGCAGCCAGGAGGCCCAGGAGATCCACACAGATGCTGCCTGTCATGAGACAGTAGTTCAGCGGGCCAAGGAAGAAGCTGGGCTGGATGCCTTGTGGGGAAAAGAGGCCCAGCAGGCAAGGCTGGAGTCGAGGGTCCTGAGCCCCAGGTCCTGTCCTCTAGCTGCTGCTGCCCCACTGCAGGAGGAAGTGAGAAGCCCGGAGAGGAACAGGGCTGGGAGCAGTACCCACTGGTTACCTAGTTGGTCCTGGGGTCGTCCACAGGGAAGGGCGGGGGGCTGGTATGAGAGGGGCCGCATCTGTGGAGGAGAGAGCTGTGGGCTGAGTCGGGGGCCTGCTCAGGGGTGCAGGGTGTGGACACCTCATACCCCGTCTTGCCCAGGGACCTGGCTGAGAAGGCCCGGCTGCCTAGGGAAATGGAGTGGGTCTAAACCCCTGAGGGAAGTAGCCAGTAGCACAACGAACCCTGATGCCCAGTGAGGAAACAAACAACCCTGCTCAGTCACATCCCACCCTGGCACCCTGCTGGCACTCTGACTCCTTTCCTGGGACCTCCCTTTGAGGCAGGCCCAAAGCCCACAGCTAAACAGAGGCACCCAAGGTCACAACAGCAGAAACAGAGTTGGGGTTTGCACCCCATTCTCTGCCACCTGGTTTCATTGACATCCTAAGAGGACATGGTTCAGAGACCTGCCTTAGGGGGACTCCCTATTCCTCCCACCCTGCGGCCCGACGGGCAGGCTCTGGAGCACCAGGACTCCATCTCCCCACCTCCGGCCCTCACCCTGGGCTGTAGCGATAGCCAGAATCACGGTCCACCTCAAGAGACAAGAGTGACAGCAGTGCAGGGACAATGCTACCCCCTGGCTGGAAAAGCTAAGGCTTAGTGTGGCTATGTGATTCCTTCAGAGGTGGAGTGACATGAAGCCAGTAGCTGTGCAGGTGACCGGAAGCTGGCTCCAGGTTACCCCAGCAGGCTTGGGCCAATACCAGCCCCCTGGGCAGGAGGAATATCGTGGCCCTCTGTGTTTCCATCCACCCAAGCAACACCTTGACAAAGGTACACCAGGGAGAGCTTTTTCGGTGTTTATTCACCCACAGGAAAACACAAAAGATCAACCTCGAAGTCACCCAAGCATCCAGCCCTGTTGTGTGGACTCCATCCTCCGCTGTATGTAATTTCCTCCTGGCCAGCTGGTTGGACCTCAGAACACGGGGCACTGTGTACCCAGAGTAGCATCCCAGTGTCAGGTATCTGGGGACCCAGTACCCTGATACTGAACAACACGGGAGGCTACTTCAAGGTCAAAGGCAAGATCCTTCCAGTGGGAGAGTTCAAGCCAACAGCGCCCAGCACAGAGTCCAGTCTGCTGGGCTCGGCTTCCTGCAGGGTAGGAGGAGCCTGGCTGTAGGAAGTCTCCATGGCGCGCACCATAAGAGTTCCTGGCAGGAGTTGCAGGCAGTGGTCCAGCGCGCCTTGGTGGTGACAGGGCCAGGTGCTGGTAGAGGACCTTTGTTCAGCTTTGTACTCCAGAGCTTGATCCAAAGAGACCCCAGGCAGGGGGTTGGAGCCCAGCAGTATCGAGGAGCGTGGACTTGGCCTGGCTTGAGAGAGCTTGTTGGCCGGACAGTCCTGTGAGGGATGCCGTGAAGATGTCCCGAGCAGCACTGTCCACAGAACTTTCCAGCATGACTGAATGTGCCCATCTGCCTGCCTGTGGCTCCGGGAACGCGAAATGAGACGACGGTGACTGAGGAACATTTTTCCATTTTGCTTAAATTTTATTAATTAAAATTAGATTAAAGTTAGCACCACAGGCCCAGGGATATAGCTCAGTGGCATAGTGCCTGCCTGACAAGTACAAGGTCCTGAGTTCGATTCCCAATACCAAAAAAAACCCCAAAAACGTTAGCACCACATAGCCAGTAGATGGCACAGGTCTAAGAGAACACAGACCCACTCTGGAGCAGGGATGGAGAGAAGGGTGAACCCTTCCCAGCAGCAGACGTAAGACCCCCAGGCCCTTGACCACTGCTCCCATCTCACCCCATCCCTGGAGAGAAAGGTAACAGAGGCTTCCCCCAGGTGCCCAGTATGTGAAACCCCATTCTCTTTCTGCTGCCACTGTCCAGGGCCCAGAGAGAGGAGGAGCTCAAGAGGAGTGTGCTTGGCATCCAAGAGGACAAGGCCTTGGTCCCTGGTGCCTGGCAGGGTGGGTCAGGGCCATGCTGTGAAAGCAGGCACAGCAGGATGGCTCATGGGAACATTTAATGAGGTCAGGTTTGATACAAAGGTCGCCGACGGTCCTGCCATCCTGGCGGGAGCCATGATCCCTTCTTCACGCTTATCCTGGCCTTTGAGCAGCTGGTTCACTTCTAAGAATCCTATGCAGGGCCTCTTCTGTCCTACCCTGTCCAGCACATGGCCACATCTCTGGAAAAGTCTGCCATCCCCACTGTCCCAAACAAATGATGCCCCATCAGGCCTGGCCTTGACGGGCTCGGGTACACCAGGTGATGTCAAAACTGGGGCCCTGGAGTCCAGACCACAGGCCAGTAGTTTTGTGGTGGCAGCTCCTCCACCTCCTCCATAGGCCTATCTGGGAGGCCTTGGGTGCCCAGGGGCGCCGGGCACCTGGAAGCGACAGAGACAGCACAGCTGAGGTTCAGCCTTTGTGCTTCCTGGCTGAGTCGTGAATCGCGGAAGGACCAGGCCTCGCAGGGTCCTTACCAGTATGTGGGAGAGCACGAGGGCCTGGCACAGGGCCAGGGACTGGGGCAGGGCGGTGCACTAGCTTCACCGTTGCGGGGCTGAGCCTGGCTTGTGGCAGCCCCCTTTTCCAGAAGAGACGTGAAAGAAGACATAGGGTTTCATGGACTTCAGAGCTCCAGGCATGGGTGGCAAAGCTTGTCCCCACCCCACCCCACCCCACCCCCAGGATCCTTAAAAGAGGGAGACAGAACGACCGCCTAGCAAGACCCAGGGTCCCAGGACCAGGAGGAAAGAAGCCACTCTGCATGGGTCCAGGCTGGCCCCGAGGGACTCAGAGAAGGTGGCCACCTGGGACGTGAAGGACAAAAGCAGCAGAAGGGCGGTGCAGGTGGCCAGCAGGGCAGCGGGTGGGCCCACCAGCGCCACCCACGCCTCGCTGGCCGCCCTGATGCAGCAGGAGAAGGGGTGCTCAGGCACCCCGGTGAGGTCACTCACACTGTCCAGCTCATACCGCCCATTGGCTGGGAGCCCCGCCCGCCATTGGGTCACTTGGGCCCTACAAGTCAAGGACTGCCCTGTCCAGTCCCCCAAGCCTGCCTCGGCCTTCAGGTGACTCACGAATTTGAGCATGTTCCAGTCGAAGACGTAGTCGTAGGAGAAGCCCTGCCGGTGGAAGAGGTTGCGGAAGAGCTGGCGCAGGTAGGAGTAGTCGGGCTTGTCGTCGAACCGCAGGGAGCGGCAGAAGTTGAGGTATGTGGAGAACTCGGCTGGTGGGGGCACAGGGGACAGAGGAGCCACGGTGAGGACTACGCACTGAGGGCTCCCAGAAGCCAACACTGCCCTGGCCACCAACTGTCTCCACAGATACTTTCGAGTAAACCAGCCCACCGAAGAGCGGGGCCACTGCTCCTTGCCTACCCCCACCGAGCACCCTGGGGTCACAGAGACTGGGGCAGCGGGTGTGCAAGAGCCCAGCAGTGAAGGTGACCTGAACATGACCCCAGCAACAGGAAGTGAACAGCCCTTCCCCTCTCCGCCCACTCGGACTGGGAGAGGTCCCTTGGGAGATGAGCGTGGGCTGAGGACACGGCAGGTACCAGCCAGGCCGGGACTATGCAGCAGCAGAGCACCCATGACTAATGCTCTCTGGGTTCGGGGTGGTCCTGACTTGCCCTCAGATAGGGGACCCATCCCTAGGGTCAGCTGCTCACAGGGGTAGCCTTTGCAGAGGACCTCGATGGGCGTGGACATCTTCTTTTCACTGATCCGTTCATACTTCTGGCGCTTGGTGGCCGCTTTGAGGCCCTGCCAGGGCAGGGAGCCCAGGTTGAAGTACATGAGCACATAGCCCAGGCTCTCCAAGTCGTCACGACGGCTTTGCTCTGCAGGGGCAGAGGGGAGGTGAGTGGCGGCATCCCCAGCGCCCCGGGCTCACTGAAACCCTGCTCCGACAGCGGGCCTGAGGCAGATCCTTCTCAGCTGTGTGGGCCCAGTTCCTCCACCACAGCCGCTATGTCATTCAACAACTATGAGTGGGCACCGCTGCCCCTGTGCTTGGCCCACTGCACGGCCAGGGCGCAAGCTGTGGCACGCAGGGGCCTGGGGTCAAATCCAACTCCTGTACTCACTAAAGCTTCTGTTCTGTTCTGTGGGTTAGACCTCTGCCTGCACCTGCCTTTCCTGGTGGTACAAAAGGCAACTGTCACCCACTCAACAGAGTCCATAAAGGGGGCCAGCACCCACACCTCTAAGATGCAGGAAATGGGGACTGTCTCACGGAGACCCCTGACAAAGTCCCTAGGAGCCAAGAACAGTGGCACATGCCTGAAATCCCACCACTTGGGAGGCTGAGTCAAGAGGATTGCCCCGAGTTTGAACTCAGCCTGGGCTGCATAATGAGTTCAAGGCCAGCCGGAACTACATAGTAAGACCCTGTCGCAAACCAAACAAAATGAATAAAATAAAAACAAAAACCAAGTCCCTCCCCAGGAGCCTCCAGCCAAGCTGGGGATGGGTCCAGTCAGCAGCCAGAGCCCATGCTCACCGATGCCCAGGTGTGTGTTGATGGAGGCATAGCGGGCAGTGCCCGTCAGGTTCTTGTTTTCCCGGTAGGGGATGTGCTGGTGGGTGCGAGCGTCCCGGTACTTCTTGGCCAGGCCAAAGTCGATGATGTACACTAGGTTGCCTTTCTTCCCTAGGCCCATGAGGAAGTTGTCAGGCTTGACGTCCCGGTGGATAAAGTTCTTGGAGTGGATGTACTCAATTCGGCTGATCTGGGGGGCAGGAGGACAGCACAGCAGTTAGTGTGGACTCAACAGAGGGGCCTTCACCATGGTGGGCTTGGCCTAGGGCTGGGGCCCTGGAAATGGACAACTGACTCATGGTCCTTGTCTTGACCAAAGAGAAAGCTCTACCCTCAACTGTAAAGTATGCTTTCAAAGAGCAGGTCAGGCAAGGCTTCCTGGGGGCAGTGACAATAGGACAAGCTTGGAAAGAGACCTTTATAAAACGTGTTGTGAGACAGGCCAAGAGATGAAGAAAAAAAGTTAATGGCAGACCCAGAAGTGAGGATCGGGCTGGGCCCCTGCAGACACCTGTGGCCTGGTTCTACCCCAAAATCCAGGGTGCCAGGGCCACACAGTGAGCAGAGCAGGGAGATGGAGGGCAGGAAGCATCGAAGGACTCATAGGACAGAGCCTTAGCTCAGCAGGGACGGGGCACACACACAAAGAATACATGACCTAGCTCTAAAGGACACCAAAGTCACCCTTTCTGCCTCTCTTCCCTTTAAAGGATTTGTTTTGTTTTAAAAGCCTTTCTTTTCCCTTTAAGGGATTTTTTTTTTTTGAAGCTCAAATTAACATCCATGCACACGAAGCGTCCCCAGGCAGCTCCCACCAGCCCTGGGCCTCAGGCTGTAGCATGGAAGAGAACCCCCAACCCCTGGGAGCTGCTGTGAGCTTCACCACCAGAGCTGACGATCCTTCTCCCTGCACCGTGTGCACTTAGCCTAGAACTGCAAGCTGTCTGCAGACTCTCCAGGCCAGCTGCAAACCGCACCACAGCGAGATTGGCACCAGGTCAAAAGCACGTTAATACAAACACACACATACATATGCTAGGGATCAAACTCAGGGCCTCATGCATGCTAGGTAAATACTCCACCACTGAGCTACCTCCCCAGCCCTGGTGGTGTATTTTTTAAAAAGCTTTCCCGGTAGTCACCCTAACGCCTGTTCTGGCCTAGGCACTACCTAGCATCCCCCATAATCCCCACAACTGGCAAAGACAGGGACTCACGCCAGGTGACTGAACCTCAGAGAGGCTTAGCAATTCATCTCTGTCCCCCACACGGGGCAGGACCCCGTCCCCAGCCTGTGTGATCACAGACTTTAAAATCACAGCAACAGTGTCCCACGCCCCATCTCAGGAGCCTGACTTGGCAGGGTGGAGTCAGACCCGGAATCTGCACTGTAAACAAACACCCCAAGTCGGCTATGTCCCTGTCTCTGCCTCCTCCTCCAGCAGCCCCTCGAGGCAGGGGGCAGAGGTGGTATCCTGTACCCCATGGGGAAACAGAGGCTGAGAGGGAAGCAGGCTGGCAGTGGGGAGGTGGGGGACTCACCATCTGGTCGGCCAGGAGCAGCACCGTCTTGAGGCTGAACTTGCGGGAGCAGAAATTGAAGAGGTCCTCTAGGCTGGGCCCCAGCAGCTCCATGACCATCACATTGTAGTCGCCCTCAGCCCCACACCACTTGATGGACGGGATCCCCACTGGGGCCAGGAAAGAGGGTCTGTCAGGCCTGGGGCCTCCAACCCCACATAACCTGCGTGGGCCTTAGAGCCCTGCCCAAGCATACCCTTCAGGCAGTGCCTCCCTTGCATCATCTGCATACTCACAGCCCCGCCCCCGGCATCATCTGCATACTCACAGCCCCACCCATCCCTGCCCCCGGCATCATCTGTATACTCATAGCCCTGCCAGCCCCTCCTCTCCTCACCTCCCCCCTGCATCATCTTGTAGAACTTGCTCTCGATATGCAGCTGTGGGTGCTTAGTCTTCACACACTCCAGCTTGATGGCCACTTCTTCACCAGAAGCAATGTTGGCACCTGCCAGGGGTGGAGGAAGCAAAGTATCAGGCACCTTGCGGGTTGGGTAGTCCCCAGACTGCTGTGCCCAGGCCTGGGGTAACCTAATAGCTGCCCCAAAAGTGCTCAGGGCCTCTGGGGGAGGCTAGGAAGGTAGGGGGAACACAGAGGGGTGGCAAGGGGAGCTTAGCAAAAGCTTCTGGAGGGACAGGGACAGCAACAGGTGTCCAGGAAAGCATGAGAAATTCACTGCGCTGCCCAGGGAAACCAGGTCTCTCTAGCAAGACAGCCCAATGCCTG